>OZ034738.1:9498981-9601481 GCA_964027065.1 Pocillopora grandis | reverse complement strand
TGGGTTCCGGAGTTGAAACCTTGCAGGATTTTGTTAGAATTTACGTTAAGAAAAGGCGAATTGAATGGCAGATTCAAAGAGGAGGTAAGTACATGGGTAAAAAGGAATGCTTTATTAGAAAACTGCAGAACTTTTCCGTGTATAATTTTTAATACAGTAAAAAAGCTGAGCTTCCAAGGTGGCCATATATACTTTGCCGTTAAGATCAGGAATAGGTTCGTCTGTTTGATAGTCTACTGGCCCATTGAAAACTTAGTAGTTGACATCAGTTAAAATTAAGAACAAGTAAGCATTATTATCGTAAAAAATATGCAGCTTTTAGAAGCTGGCCAGTAAGGTATTCTTGGCTTATTGCAGAAGGAAATGTAATGGTTTCATATTAATAATTAGTCATGGTGAAGAGCAGGTCCTTCACAATAACAGTTTGAGTTGGTGAAGGGGGGACTCAAGTGTGTTCGCATGAGCTGGGAAAACTTGGATTTCAAATTACTGCAGGGAGGGGGGAGTTGGACAGAGGGGTCTGAACATCCTGATTCCCATAACCTTATTAAATGGCTCTTGCCTCTGTTTTATTTTCATTGCAAAAGTTTATGCAATTTTGCTAAAAATTTTACCCAGTTCCTGCCCCTCTTGCCTCCAGTACACCTCCATTCCCTATTCTCATGGGTTCCCTTCCCCCTGTCCCCCACCAAATAACTCTTAGATACTGGGAATTGCTTTTGGAATTAGGAAAGAAAGTGTTTATACACAAACCAGTGACAAACGTGTTGTACCCGAAATGCAGTGGTTTTTTGGTTGCTTTTGTTGTTAACAGTACAAGGATATGAATTATTTAGAACCGGACCTTCTTAATTTTATCATCAACTCCAATTTGATAATATTTTTCACAGGTTAATGCTTCAGCCATTAGTCTTGTAAATGGTTGGTAAATGGTTTATCAATCAGATTGGAACATACAGGGTAAAAAAGGGCATTTTATCACCCGCTTCTGGAAGTGTGTCTTCAATTTTCTCTTCAGTAAGTTCTTGTTTAGTATTTTATCTTTTGCTTGTTTGTGTGCCTTTTGGTTCTTTCTTGTTTTCTTTACAATTACAGTTTCTGAAAATATTGGTTCCATGGTTCTTGTCCAAAAAGATGTTTAATGAACATGACATATCTATTTCATCAGTTTCTCAGCAAATGAGTGCCTAAATCAAGGAACATTTGCTGTGACTGTAACAAAGAAGTATTACTGATCACATTCAGTCGGTCAAATTTTAACTGACTTAAATGATTGGTCTCTTAACAGTACACATCTTGGGCCCTTTTACTGCATATTCTTTGGAAAAAAATGATTTAAATTATATAGCTTGCTTTAGAAAATACACTTTCTCACAATTTTTTTCCCTTGAATGTAAATTTCAACAAGCTGAGCCACAACTCCATCACATACTTTAAAAATGAAAAGAAGACTCCCAGATAGGTTGTTATTTGTGTGTATTTTAAGTGTATGATCATGGACAATAAAAGAAAGGATTTTGCAATGCTGTGGCAAAGTTCACTCCTAAACAACTAGCATGGAAGAACTGCCCACATCTATCGCAGCCAAGCCAGTCTTCATTGTCATCCATTTGACACACCTTGCAAACAAGAACATCCCTTCCTCTGCCAAAAAGTGAAGTAAAAGTTCAAAATGATTACTTAATTTTCAATTTGTTTTTTGGGATTAAACACAATACACAGTGGTGATTGTAATGATAAGAAAGGCATAATTATTGTACCTCAAAATGTCATCGTAACAGCTGCCAAACAGATTGGATAGAAGCTTCATCCTCTCGATAGAAACATTGACCTTTGTGATCGGTCTGTTATCACACAAGTTCCTGGCAAACTAACAATATATCTTGCAGTTATTTTATATATGATGTAAGATTGGTTGATGTAAAAATGTAAATATTCTGATAATGTTTCTTTAAAAACTGCTATGGAATGACATCATAATGTTTTGACTGTTTAATGTCAAAGATATTGATGGAATTGGTACCTATGAGCTCACTTATCTAATGCTTTATACTACTCTAAAGATTACCTTACAAATAAGTACTCCACAGTTGAATCCATCAGTTTGCTGAAAATGGGGTGGCTCGAAGCATGCCCACTCTTTACTTTTCCAGCCTGTTTTGATGTCAGCAGCCTCACTACAGAAAGATTGCAACCATTTTCGTAAATGCTACTGGATATAGCTACAAAAATGAGTTATGAACATTGTCTCAATATTAATTCCTGGCGATTGATGGAATCAATTAAGTTAGGTTTAGTTAAGTTTATGTTACATGAAGTCACTTAGTTACTCTATATATATATATATATATATATATATATATATATATATATATATATAGCTGAAAAATCATAAAAACAATGTGGCCAGTACAATGGCCATTCATAACTCTCACAACAATGAAACACAGGGTCTTGCTGGGAATACAGAAACTCACCTTATGTTATTTATAAGTCTGTACAGGCTGGGATTGGAAGCTGCTGTTATTTCATTTGGATGTTTGTTTCCATGAATAGGATCAATGTAGACACGGATAGATTCCTTGTTATCTAAAATCTTTGAACACATTTATTTTATGTCGTCAAAACGAAGTCCTGAGTCATGTGTACAATGTTCAATTTATCTAAAGAATATAATACAAATTTTAGAGATGACTATTTTATAAAAAAAAATGTACAGTATGAATAGCATCCTCGACTTACCAGTAATGTCCAGTGATGTCCAGTGATATTCATTGGAATAACAATTTTTTCAATTCCATGGAACCTCTCGCCCATCCACAATCTACGGGTACTTGCCCCATGTTTCACCAACTGACAAAGGGTACTGTCAGCAGCAAAGATTTTTTGGTTGAGTTTTGTTAGTTTCCACAGTGTAGCATCAACGATCTACAAAGAGAAGCACAACGACTTTAACAACTGAAGATATACAAAATTAATCTTTCAAATAGTTACCGGAAAAAAGTACTGCTCACCGTATCAGTTAACCATCCATCTACAAAACTAGGGATTTTTGCAGATAAAGTGCCAGGAGGAAGAGTGGCTAGCAAGTCAGAAACGGTTACTTTGAATGGCCCTACTTCCAGTACGGAATCGCGTATACCAGTGTTGACTTGCAAGGTCTTAACTCTCGTCTCTGCGTCACACAACTGTACTTCTGACTCTCCTAGCTGAGAAGGCCTGCATATACACCACAACAGTAGATCAAAAGAATAGTCTAAAAGGTTGATAAATCGTTCCCTACTTAACTGATAGAATATTCGAAGAGTTATGATCACTGTTCTGTATTACTACATTCGATAGAATTATACCTTAATGAGATACGAGCAGAACTCTCGTGAATTGTGCCAGTTAGCTCATCATTATCCATGTCGTTATCCGCATCATTACACAGTTCAAGTTCATTATCGTCATCAAGAGACACATCACATATCGAGTCAACCTGCAAATAAAACATTGGCACATACAAGATAAACATTTTACACGTTGACATAAACAGTTCTTTCAATCGTTGTGAGAAAACAACGAATTATACCAACCTCTTCTAATTCCACAGCACTGTCTTTGGAATTGCCCTCATCCCTTGTCAAGTCTACAACCACGCCCCTGTCCTTCCTTCTCTTGCTGTGTCGTCTGCGTTTGGGAAGTGTCTTATGTTTAACCTTGTGGTAGTCTACCTCTGTAACTTTGAGCTTCTTTTTTGCAGGACTCTGTCGAAGAGGAAGGCCATTTTCAAGAGAGGAACTTTGACGGAGATCCTTTAGCAGAGATTCCACAGTCGTGATAGTATTCTCAAGGATACCTGAATCATCGACCACGAATGTTGCTGATCTTAATTCATCGACTCTTTCCTGAAGGCGCTTTCTGAGCTTTTCAGTTATTAAAGGTTGCTCGTTGTCGTTGATTTTTTGCCGGGAAGAAGTGCCACTGGATTGAGCAGGTGCATCATATTCATCGGAAGATGAGGTGGGGACTGTTGTTTCTGCACCGCATACTTGACTGTAAAAGTCATTTCCCTCGTCCGTTGAACTCGGTTCCGAGGTTGGTTGTTCGTCAGGATCGGCTTGATCAAAATGCACGGTGTCCAGAGTTATGAAGACGCTATTTTTGTAAGAATGCGGTAAGCTGTTAAAGCTCCACTCGTCAAAGAAGTTGAAAACAGCAAAAAGGTGTTTACAAGGGAAATGCGTTTTACGCCAGCTTTCACATTTGCAGCTTGGCTCCAACAGCTTGACAGCAAACAGCTTCGTACTGTTCGAACTGCTTTTGACGAGAAATTCACCCTTTTCTAAATTGACACATTTCACGTCATGTTCGGCAAACTCAGCAGCCCCAAAGTTACTCCTGAGGCAGTGTTTGACGAAATGAGGAGGACGGTTGTGAAGATAGTCAGGTATATCGCGCTTGAATTCACGATAAGAACCACTCAGCTGAAGGTTGGTGTCCAGGTAGTGTTGGTAGGAATCAGGGATAAACGACTCCACGATCATCACCACTATTCCAAAAACTGATTTGTCGAGTGATCCAGGCAGATACCAGTATTTGAACAACTTATTCTGCGCTTCAATTCCATTGTTGGTATTCACGATGTTAACGGCCTGTTGAACACGAAATGCATGAGCCCAACGATCGGAACAGTCCAACCACACCTTCCCGCAGTATTCTTGTACTTTGGGATTTTCTAAGTACAACGTCGACTTTCTCAGGCTTTCCACGGCCTTCTTGTAGGACGTCTCCGAACGAGCACGAGCAATTGCTTGCATCAGTTCTAGAAACATCTTTTGTTCCCCTACGGTCAGTCCATTTTTGCCGGCTTTGACCCATCTCTGCCACGCCTGCTCGCGGTGAAAATCGCATATGTATACCGCAACATCTGGGAATTCGCTTTCGATAGCATTTATTTCCGCCATCGAATAATCTACCATAAAATACTTTGGTTTCCACGTAGGATTCCAGCTTTTGATGATATGAAGGGCTTCCGCGATGCATTCATTGTCCTCGTTCTGGCAGAGAAATTCGGCTACAACCTTATAACCCACATTGGTGTGGACACACACGAAAAACAAAGGGATCGCATACTTAGTCGTTTTGTAGGTGGCATCCATAAGTACAAGGTCACTGCCATACCTGAGGAGAAGCCTCCGCTGCCATTCTTCTTGGTGTACGAACAAAAACTTTGTCTCGTCGCCATCCTTGACCTCGTCCCTTGTCCTGAAGTAGAACTTGGATGATGGGGAGTCACGCCTCCATTGCTCAATTTTGCGCTTTAGTGACTCTTGATCATCACCGCAGTATTTGCTGGCGCTGATTGCTCGAGCGATATGACTTCGCAAATCCTGGCGACTGGGGTAATATCGTCGGTTCGACTTTCGGGGTTTCTGATGACCTTCATGACTTCCAAACATTTCTTTGTCGACGTACTGCTCCAAGCATTTCCGTACCACATCTGGACTAGTTATATTTTCACTAACCAGCTCGCGGATCTTGCTTGCGATTTTCGGATGGATGGAGTGACCTATTGTGGCGGCCTCACCGACAGGATGTACCTTGTGTGCTGTACTAAGGGGAAGCCTGAAATAGAATCTTGTCGTCGTTCTTAGGCGCTTTCCCGTCTGTTTGTCATCCTTTAATCGCTTGAGAATCCCGGCTTTTGCCTTCCGTAGACCTTTCTTTGACGAGCACTCTTCAGGTTCTAAAGTGTAATCAGTGTACAGCCGTATAGCTCGCACTTGCAGACTTGCTGGGCAGTCGAGTTTTCTTGATCCTTGAACTTTAATGTAACCTCCGGAGCTGGCTAAGTAATCGTGTCCGGAGGTATTTTGAGGTTTCTGTTTCTTTCCACCTCGAGAATCCTATATTTTCATAGAGAAACAGAAAGTAATGATAAGGTTCTAAGCACTCTATGCCACGTTTTTGAAAATGTCGTAGCAAACCGTGTCAATAGTATCCTTACCGCCTTTGGTCCCTGCAGGCAATGTCTTGTTTCCACGGTTACCACTGAGAATGGGTGGGCCAAACAGGCAATAGGAAGGTTGCCAGACTTTTGCTCAAACATGGGTTGTACTAAAAAAAGACGAAACTACTGACATCATAAAGAGAGATTTTACAAAGCTGTTACATAGCGCGATTATTGAAATATTGAAAAACTTTCCGCAAAGCAAAAAAGATGATTTTTTTTCCAAATGAGATTTCCGGCACTTGCGACTGGAGTATTTTATAAAGAGGTTGTCAAAATGACATTTATTAAGTTTTCTTTTTATGTTAACCACAGACCCCAGAGCCCGGTGTTTTCCAAGTATGTTCGGAAATTCTCCCTTGTGTTTTATTTTATGTGTAATGAATCCTGAAAACTCGATATCTTTTTCATTATTTCAAATGTATTTTTTACACTATAGATCTTTATTTACCTTCGTATAATAATTTACTCCCCAGACATCAACTGTTTTATGTTTCTACCCTCGTGTCATTCTTGGAACTTGATTTTGGTAAATTAAAGATTTCTGGAGACTCAAGCTTTCATAATTTTGGGCTGCTTTCTTTGTTTTTCAAAAAAAAAGGAAAAAGAGTGCAAACGAAACAGATCCGGTCCACACTCGCATGTTTTTCACAGCGCCTTGTCTTTTCTTCCAAACCCATGTAAACTGTTAAAAACCTTTCGGGCCGAGGTTAAAGAAAAATGTGATCATTTTTAGGCTAAGAAAAACGCTTTATTAAATAGTCGCTAAATCTTGACAACCGTGAATGATTGTTGACTTTTATGACGATGATTTAGCATTTCTTCGTACTCATTTTCTCACCGGTGGAAGTTGTGCAATAGTCTGTCAACGCACGTGTGGAACGGATACTGTAGATGCCTTCGGATAATTACCGAAATTAAAATCCTGGCCACTTGATGGCTAAATTTTATTGAACTGTCGCGACATAATATTTCGCTTTCATTTCTTCATTAAAATATGGACGTCGCATCTGGGCTCCATAAATGACTAGAATATTTCCGCCTTAAACAAACAGAAGGCAGCGAAAGGTCAAGTTGCTTTGTAATATAAACATGAAAACCCTGGCATGGCCTGCCTTGACTGTATTCGTCCTCTGTTTTGCGCAATCGTTTTCCTTTTCCCGAAAATTGCAAACCTAAAATGCTCAAAAGAAAAAGTAAAGAAGATTGAAAATACCATTTTCGGATGATCTCCGCGACCTTTCCTTGACCTCTGTTGTGGAGCGCACAAAACATGTAGAATTCAATGTGGTAAATTGCTCAATGAGATCTTCCTTCCGTTCCTCTGTCCCATCTAAAAACCCGTAACCGTAGTCACAATCAACGCGTACCTCGCAGAGGTTTGCATAAAGAAACTCGATTTCCTTTTTAACTAGCGTAGATTGTTTGCCAGAACTATTTGGATTACAGCTAAGGCCAGTAGCCCACGTTGCAAAAAATTCGGATGACATCTCGTTAGCAAGGCAAGGTCAATGAGCCCTGATAGGGACGTGACTTTAAGTAATAGCGCGGGATTCTTGCCGCTGGTTATAATTAACAGCTGATTCAACCCTAGTCCCCAAGTTGAGCTCCCCTTAGTTAGTTATTACTAAAGTGGGACGACCGCTGACACAATAAAATCATACTGCGGAAGGGGGTCACAGAGTCTACGTGGGAATTCGCGACCCATCACGGGCGACGAGCGGGGATAGAAAAAACGACCCAAATATGAGCGGTCAGCGGTGAAACAGCTTTCATACTTCATATAGAGACATATAATTTGTTGTTCCAGAGACAATCGTGTTGTAAAGCCGAAATGTTAACAGTTTAATTCACAGTTTAAGCAATTTTTCAAAAGTGTTGATTGAACTCATATCTTTTACTGCTTTAATAAACAATGGAGGCTTCGGAGAGGGAGTCAGTGGCATTTGGAAAGGCACCAAGAATAAATATATATATGGTTTGTAGCTAGCTGCGTGACGTGCGTGACGAAAAAAAAGTATCATGATTTCCGGTTGTCAAAAATGTCAATCAAATTTGGCAGGAACTTGGTTTTCGCACTGTAGTTTGCTTTTCCTGAAAGATTTTGCCATGGATGAAGACCAAAAGCCAACAACGTTAAGAGATTTAGAGATCGACTTTTTGAAAGAACATCTCAATGGCTTTTCTGTTGAAGGCAATTATTGTTTTGGATATTTCGAGGGAAAGATAGATTTTCACGAGCGTCAATGGTGCAGAATCGTAACTTGATGGAGCCAACAGTGGACAACATCCTAGAATTCAAACTTTGTGATTTTTTTCTCGGCTTAAACGCTAAGTCAGTTGTTCAATTGAATAGGAAGAAAAACATTTCGAACGGAAAACAGCATTATTTGCGCGTGTGGATCTTTTGAGAAAAGGTCTCCTAAACGAGTGGTATTGATTGTAAATATTTAAGGAATGGTAAATACATTAGCCTTAACATGGCTGTTTCTCGAAGCTCAGTGTTTTCCTACTTGCCTTTTTTCCACGTGAATTGGGGGCGATTGAATAGATATAATATGCAGTAAAAGAACTTCAGCTGATAGAAATTTTAAATTTCTCATCTTAGGCTGTGGATACAAAATTCAAGTGAAAAGGAAGCCAACTGTGATTAATGCTTTGAACAAGTCAAGATACGTTTTTTCGTCACACAACAAGTTACATTCTTGATGCCTTTCCCGGTGTCACCAATGCCTTTCCCGATGCCTCCGTTGGTTAATAGAGCATTAAAAGTATTGTTCCAGTTAAAGCTTGAGGAAAATTGCTTAACTTTTTAAGTAGCGAAGTGTAACTTGGTAACATTTAGGCTTTACAACACAATTGTTTTCTGCAACTACAAAACGTACATTTAATTCTTCTTGGTACCTTTCGGATGCCACCGATGCCTTCATTGTTTATTAAAGCAGTAAAAGATATATGTACAATCAACACTTTTGAATTGCTTAACATTTTATTTAACGAAGTAAACTGTCTACACTTCGGCTTTACAACACGATTGTTTCCTGATACTACAAATGATCTGTCTATATATGAAGTATGAAAGTTTTTTCACCGCTGACCACTCGTATTTGGGTTGTTTTTTCTATCCCCGCTCGTCGCCCGTGATGTAGTAACTCCCACACAAATTGCTGCACTCTCATCCCCAGTTTCTGCGGTTTACGCAAGGAACGCCTGGAACCATGACCCCTGTACCGTTTGTAGGGTATATACGCCATGGCTAAATGCCATATAGACGACAAAATGGCTGACAATATATATGCTATAAGTTTCATGTAAGACCTACAATATGTCCTAGTTAGATTTATTCTTCCACGTTAACCCACATCTACCCTACGTTAGCCATGTTCTACCACGTTAACCCACATCTACCCTGAGTTAGCCATGTTCTACCACGTTAATCCACATCTACCCTAAGTTAACCATGTTCTACCACGGTAACCCACATCTACCATAGGTGAGCCATGTTCTACCACATTGAGCAGCATCTACCCTAAGTTAACCATGTTCAACCACGTTAACCCTCATCTACCCTTAGTTAACCATGTTCTACCACATTTACCCACATCGACCCTAAGTTAGCCATGTTCTACCACGTTGACCCACATCTACCCTTAGTTAACCAAGTTGTACCACGTTAACCCACATCTACCCTAAGTTAACCATGTTCTACCACGTTGACCCATATCTACCCAAAGTTAACCATGTTGTACCACGTTAACCCACATCTACCCTAAGTTAGCCATGTTCTGCCTCGTAAACCCACATCTACCCTAAGTTAACCATGTTCTTCCACGTTGACCCACATCTACCATAAGTTAGCCATCTTCTACCACGTTAACCCACATCTACCCTTGGTTAGCCATGTTCTACCTCGTTCACCCACATCTACCCTTAGTTAACCATGTTCTACCACGTTGACCCACATCTACCATAAGTTAGCCGTGTTCTACCACGTTGACCCACATCTACCCTAAGTTGGCCATGTTCTACCACTTTAACCAGCATCTACCTTAAGTAAGCCATGTTTAACCACGTTAACCCTCATCTACCCTACGTTAACCATGTTCTACCACGTTAACTGACATTTACCCTTAATTAGCCACGTTCTACCATGTTAACCCACATCTACCCTAAGTAAGCCATGTTCTACCACGTTCACCCACATCTACCCTAAGTTAGCCATGTTCTACCACGTTAACCCACATCTACCCTAAGTTAACCGAGTTCTACCTCGTTAACCCACATCTACAATAATTTAGCCATGTTCTACCTCGTTAACCCACATCTACCCTAAGTTAACCATGTTCTTCCACGTTGACCTACATCTACCATAAGTTAGCCATGGTCTACCACGTTAACCCACATCTACCCTAAGTTAGCCATGTTCTACCTCGTTCATCCCCATCTACCCTAAGTTAACCATGTTATACCACGTTGACCCACATCTACCATAAGTAAGCCGTGTTCTACCACGTTGACCCACATCTACCCTAAGTTAACCATGTTCTACCACGGTAACCCACATCTACCCTAAGTTAACCATGTTCTTCCACGTTGACCCACATCTACCATAAGTTAGCCATGTTCTACCACTTTAACCCACATCTACCCTAGGTTAGCCATGTTCTACCTCGTTCACCCACATCTACCCTAAGTTAACCATGTTCTACCACGTTGACCTACATCTACCATATGTTAGCCATGTTCTACCACGTTGACCTACATCTACCATAAGTTAGCCGTGTTCTACCACGTCGACCCACATCTACCCTAAGTTAGCCGTGTTAGTTAACCATGTTCTACCACATTTACCCACATCTACCCTAAGTTAGCCATGTTCTACCTTGTTAACCCACATCTACCCTAAGTTAGCCATGTTCTACCCCGTTAACCCACATCTACCCTAAGTTAACCAAGTTGTACCACGTTAACCCACATCTACCATAAGTTAACCATGTTCTACCACGTTAACCCACATCTCCCTTAAGTTAACCAAGTTAAACCCCGTTAACCCACATCTACCCTAAGTTAGCCATGTTCTACCACGTTAACCCACATCTACCCTAAGTTAACCAAGTTCTACCTCGTTAACCCACATCTACAATAATTTAGCCATGATCTATCCGTTAACCCACATCTATCCTAAGTTAACCATGTTCTTCCACGTTGACCTACATCTACCATAAGTTAGCCGTGTTCTACCACGTTCACGCACATCTACCCTTAGTTAACCATGTTCTACCACGTTAACCCACATCTACCCTAAGTTAACCATGTTCTGGCACGTTGACGCAACGTGGTAGAGCATGGCTAACTTAGGGTAGATGTGGGTTAACGTGGTAGAACATGGTCAACTTATGGTAGATGTGGATTAACGTGGTAGAACATGGCTAACTTAGGGTAGATGTGGGTTAACGTGGAAGAATAAAGCTAACTAGGACATATGGTACGTCTTACATGAACCTTATTGGATATATTTTCAGCCATTTTGTCGTCTATATGGCATTCAGCCACGGCATACATACCGTCTGTAGCGTTCAACAGGTAGTGTTGCAACCGTCAACGCTACAGACCCCCATCTTGGCGCGGTCAGCATTAGATTCCATCAACACGATCTCCTACTCAAATGATGTATAATCATCATTCGTCATATACGCACAAATGAAGTATAATTCTTCAATGCAAATGACCGTGATTTCCTGGACATGGACCCGCTTTCGCGCGCCTTTCGAATTCAGCTGCGATCGATCTCTTCGATTTACTATTGGTTCAGTTCTTGGTTCCTCTCCTTTTTGTATAGCGGCTCACAGCTGTTATCATGGCTTCGAATCCACAAGAAGGTAAGAATTAAGTGATTTTTTCATGTTTATATGATTCTATTGAAAGCCCTTGACAATCGGTTTTGAATATTCATAATTAAACTCCAACATTACATACATACATACATACATACATACATACATAAACTTTATTAAAGTGTCAAGGTATTTAGCTAAAAGCTAATTGTGGACACTATAAAAAACAAAATGAATATAATGTAAATATATGTAAAAACATTAAAATATAGTCTTAAAATATCATCAATATACAAAATGACATCAATATATAAAATTTTTACAATCAAATAGAACAAACAAGCAAACAGACAATATAGGGCAAACATATAAGCAGCATTCGAAAACATGAATATAAAATTCAAAAAGTTAAACAGTCTAGATAATTTAAATTAGACAAATTAAATAGAAGATAGTGGAGCACACCCCCAATACACAAGGCAGCCAGACAGCAGAAGCCACTATGCGTATCCACCAATCTAAGATGAGCACGCACAGCAGCCACACGTACCGTCCAGCAAGCCAAGTACATTGAGAGCATGCACCCCTTTCCTGAAAGCCTGAAGACTGGTCTTACTGCGTTTGTTTTATTTGCATACTATGAGGAATTGTAAATTCATGAGCTTTGTGAACTACTACATGTATTACTACTACATGTATTACATGAGCTTTGTGAACTACTTGTAGCGAGCGTAAAATGAAAAGTGACACAAGCCAGTCTCAGAGGTTTTCTATTATTGTTACTTCTGGTCTTCTGCTCACATGAAAACGCCGTCGTGGCTTCGAAACGAAGGAGAGAACTGAGAAGAAGTGATTTTCTCGTTCATCGCTGCCAAAGGTATCGGTTTTCGCCGCTTAATGCTCATTGAGGCGGTATTCATTGTGGCCTACAAGATTTAGAAAACAGGAAACATCTTGAACCACTGCACCTTTTAAATTTAGCTTGAGCTTAAACATGTAGCAGATCTAACATAAGCTTCAGGGTAGAAAAATTGACATTGAAGAAAACTCACTGCAGTGAAGCAAACATGGCCAATTCTTCATTTCTGTTTTGACACCTTGTACATGTGCATCGACATGTTTACATAGCACCTTGAAGTTTATAACATTTCATTTGTGGAGCTACTCCATAATCTCCCCATCAAATGATTTCCAAAATGAAGGGCAAATACTGTCGATCTGAGTTTTTAAGTAACATTACAATTGAAATATGATTTTTTAATTTACTGAAAAATTTTATTTATTTTATCAAAAATTGGTTTGACAGCGCATTTATCATCTGTTGCATGTTTTATTTACCACTAGTTCTTAAATATAGGTTAATTAAAAGTAGAAATTTACAGGCTTGAGACCCCAGTGTGCCAAAAACTTGTTGGAGTGATGATGTTGATAACCAGTGAACTTCTGGTCAGAAACCTCTTGCCCTCTTACTAGGTTAGGCAGTTTTGGAAACTTAAATTTTAACATTCTTTGGCTATGAACTTGAAAGGCTAATATAGTTTGAAATAATGACATTGATTTCAGTCAGAGCAAAATTACAGTAACCAAACCATTGCAGGGCATGAAAAAATTTAAAAACATCCACTTTCTCAGTGGGCAAGTAAATTTCAGTTTAAATTTTGATCACTCAAGACTATTGGTGAGGTGTTTAAATTATGTTTGTATCCATTATTAAACAACTGAATAACATTTTTAAAAACCTAAGGTTTTGGCAGCCATGCTTTTATCACACTCATATTGAACTACATTTATACATATCATATTTTTAGCATTACAGTTTTAATTTATCATGAAGTGCGAGATGTGGTGGCTGTAATGATTAGTGCATAATGGTTGTGTTCTTGGGTAGGACACAGTACTCTCACAGTGTCTCTCGCTGCCCATGTGTATAATTGGGTATAGGCAAATGTAATTCTGAGGGTTGCCCTCTCTGATTGATAAGCATCCCATACATACTCCTTGTCACTAAATGCTTCAGAAACTGTAGTTAAGTGCCAGCAGTAAAATGCCAAGGGCTAGACTCCTTTAGACAGTTATTTACCTAAATGTACCTATTTATAAAGAAACTAAAATGACAGGGATTGATGTGATCCAGTTATTTGATGATAAAAATAAGAGTAGTATTGCCTACCTATCACTCTCTTCAATCTTTTTCTTTATTTTTTAATGCTGCATGTGGACAGTGTAGTACAGTACTACTTACATGAATTTGGCTTCTCTATTAGTTCATGTCACTATAATAGAAAACTTTTATACATTGTGTCTCAAATTAGTGGTACAGTTTTTCTCAATTGTTTAAATTTGAAATTTAAATAGGATTAATTGCTGTTAGTACATGTTGGTATTTCAGTGGGTGAAGAAAGGCAATTAAGCTCAAAGAAAGGAAAACAGAAGGTATTACATAATTTAATGAGTGTATTTCACTAGTTCCCTTACCTTGTGATCGTTTCCTTTGGTTGCAAATAATTTTGAAATTCCTGTTATGTGTACCTCAAATAATTGTCTGTCACAGTTTGTGCAGTCTTCTTAATCCAACAATAAATGATATATTTCTAATACAAGGCAGCTACTATACCAGAAAAGTATTATTATTGTAATAATTGGCTCCCTTTTTGGTTCATATTTTTATCTCTGGCTCTTCTTGACCAAAAAATTGAACCCCAAGTAATTTTTTAAAAAAAATTATCAGCAGTTCTTGTAGATAAACTGTATTATTTCCACTTTGAAAGTTTATCATTGAGTCCAAACTCATACATTATGATCAATAACATTAATTGAAGTGTTGGTTTTTTATCTATAATAGCATGACTCTTAGTCAAGCAAAAATATGTATACATAGATGTGTATGCAGTGCATACAGTCTACATTATCACTGCCTTTAAATTGATTTGTTTGACTTTCTATTTTACTTCAGAAATGTGCTTCATGTGGTGGATTTAGTGCAAATGCAAGTAAGTGGTGCAAAGGATGTGGCACTGAAATTAAAATAAAAACCTTTGACTGGGAGAAGTTAAAAAACAAAAAAAAGACACATCCAACACAGTAAGATACTTGAATACTGGATAAGGATCAAAAATGAAGCATCCTGCATTTGTGTAATAATATTAGTCAAAAAAACAAATTATAATGATATATGTGAAATTAATATCCCCCCTGGCCAACCTGCACCCATACATACCACTTGGGAAGAGAAATTGTAAATTGCTATTTAGATAGCTTATTTGGTAACCCAACACTTCCAGATAATATCTATTACTGCCTGATGGAAGAAGAGTCAAAAAATGAGGTACATAGGTGGGAGAGCCAGAAGCCAACCTTTTTGTACAAAGGAATTTCTACAAGGATGGGGTAGGGAGGGGTTGCAAACACCATTCTCTTCTTTGCTTGGGATTCTGGTTATTTTCTGGAGAACATTCAATGTTCTAGAATCCTGACCATCTCAATCCTTAGTTCAGTTGATCAGGCAGATGTGCTAATTGCACGAAATCAAAACCAATGAAAATCCAGTGTTTGGTATGAAAGTCACAGTAATATCTGTAATGCATTGATTTGAGGTCATTAAGGTAGCTTGTGAACTTAAAACTGAAATGTAACAACTGGCAACAGTAATAGAAATATAAAGGTTAATTATATTCATTATAGAAGTCTTGAATGTTTTGTTCTATGTAACATTACATTGATGCACATGTATTTATGTTATCTAAAGAGCTCATATATATTTCATATATAGTAGTTGTTTTTTTAACCTTGTTGATAATTTATGCAATGTACTTATGTTGACATTAAATAAGGTACATTGTTTCATTTCTTTACTGTACATTTACAATGTATGTGCTATATACTAGAAAATTTATTTAAAAAAAAAACACAACTGTAATTTCTTGCATATTGATTACAGAAGAACCATAGTTTCTTGGTGATAATTACATTTTGCAGTGAGACATAAAGCTCTTCTCCCACTTTTGGATTATTGTTATTGTTACTGATTTTTTTTTCTTCCTTTAATTATCTAGGCAAATGTCCTCAATATGCAACATGGCTGGCATGTTGTCATCCTTTGCCTAGCAAAACACAAAAGAGGCCGTTCTTTGTACACATATGGCACACCAGGGATGGGTCTTCAATTTGTGGGTTCCAAAAAAGAGAAGGCCTCAAAAGCAGGACGACTTTCTGTCAGTCTCTTTAAAAAGTTTGCAAAACGTAAGACTTTCAGTTGGTTATAAATCTTGAGGTTACACTTTTTGCACTGAGCGAAGTTACAAGGAATAATACATTTAGTATGCACTTATACAGGACTGGCTTGGAAGTGTCTTCTTTGAGATTGTAAAATTTTAAAATAAAAAATTATGTTTCCTTTAATGTTTAAAAATTACCCACTGATTTTTAATGTTTTATTAAGTTGTTCATGTTCAAGGGTTTGGCATGTGTCCCACTGAGTATTGTACCTTCCCAGATAATTGTGACACCTGTTGTAAGGATGCTGAGCTTTTTTCAATGATGTTTGCTTTTTTTCAATTTTTGTTTTACAATAATAAAAATGATTTGAAGTCTTGAGTAAATTAGCATTGCTAATTAAAAACCATTTGAAAGTAATTAATCACCATCATTTACATCATCGTCATCATGTGTACTAAAGACATCCGCAGTTGAGTGTTGATCGATACTCTTGATCAATACCCTCAGTCGACATCTTGATCCGTATTCAATGGACATCCCAATAAATTCTCAGTCAACACTCAATGGAGAGTTGATCAACAGTCGGTTGATCAACTGTCTGCTACTGAGTGCCAATAGACTCATATGCATCGACTGACCGTGGACTGAGATGTCGATGAAGTGCCAATTGAGTGTTAACAAAAGTGTCAATCGAGTATCGATAGAGTGTTGATTGAATGTGGATCAGGGGTATCAATTGGCACTTGACCAGGTATGCAATTAGTACACATGATCCACTCAGTCAAGATCAAAATCAGAATACTGCCTTATGGGAAGTACCAGAATCATTAAAAGGGTTCTTGATTACTCAGACATTAATGATTTCTTTACGATAACAATAATGGGGTATTAACAGCATATCCCCTAAAGAGGCTGCCCTCAGATGGATTTAAGGTGTGGCACTTGTGCAAACTTTTTATTTCATTATGTATATACAGATTGAAGTATATTACCCCATTATATGCTTCTGGTATGTTTTAAAAATGCAACATGTATATGTACATTGACAATGTGTCTTGTGATAATTGCTACTGTACTATAAATCCTGAGGGTACTGTTGGAAAGGTACTTCTCTTTGGCATCTATATCTAAAGGGCTCCCTATCAGTCTATTTCATTTTTAGAATACCCTGAATTTTTTTTTTTTTTTAAGTTTGGAACCACAAATCTGAACCTTTCCACCTATGACACTATCTTTGTTCACAAATTGACCCTTTGTTAGTTATCATATAATGTATTAAATTTAATTAATAATCATGAACAGTGACTGCCTTTTTATAGTTTTCTGTTATAACTTTGTTCAAGGATTTTGACTCTTGGCCGTAGCTGTTAACTAGATCCATGCCGTAAATGTCATTTTACTACATTTAAGAAATAGAAAACATGTACCGTGTTTCTATCGAGCTACAGAAACACTCGTGAAAGTTTGCTGTCGACACACCATTTTCGAGTTCTCCCAAACTTTCATGAGTGTTTCTATAAACGGAGAACATGTTTTCTATTTCTATTAGAAAATACCGCGACGAAAAAAAAGAAAAAAACTTGTTTACTTCGATCATCAAAATGTAAATTCTCTTTGCTCGCGCCATCATTACGTCAACAGCTAGTGCTAGTTCTGTGTTGTTATCGAGTTTTAGTATAAATCTAATAGCGTTCTATCACGAATGCTGTTCTCTAATTGGCTACGCTACTCACCATCTATTCTATAATAGATAGTGAGTAACGTAGCAGTGTGCAAAATAACGGCCACTTCCATGCGTTTTCGAACCGTCTGTGAAGAGGATTTGGATAAAGTTTTAACGACTGATAGATCTATACTAAAACAATTAGATTTTTCGCTCTCGATTTTTTTGTGTGGTGGTTGACTCGGGCTGCTCCCTCGTCAACTATCACGCTATGGAAATCTCGAGCTCACAATCTAATTGTTAAATAGAACACGATTTTAAACCAATCAGCGCGTGTATTTGCTTTGGGTTATTTTCTAACATATTTTAAAACTGTTTTCTTCAGAACATGAGTTTAAGAATGACAAAGAAGTGAATGAAATGCACAATGCAGCTGACGATGCCAACACTACTGAGGTTGCAAACAGTGGCGCTGAAGACAGTATGGCCGAAAACTCTGACAAGGACCTTGATGTCATGGAAAGAGAATATAATGCTGATGTTGATATGGATCCAGCAATTGATGATGTTGGCTTCAATGATGTTTATGGCAGAGTGGGTTTAGGTGGGGTGTTCCGGGGCGATGTTGGTGTAGTGACTGGTACAAGTATTGCTGGAGATCTGTCTGTGGCTGGAGCAGCTCAAAGTAGCAGTGAGGTTGCAGTGGCTGAAAGTTGCAGGCAAGGAATTCAGCAAGATCAAAGATCAGTGCCGCGTTCAGGTATTGCTGAGGCAATAAAGGATTGTGTAGTTACTGGTAGCAGCAGGGAAAAAGTTGCGGAAAGGCAGGAGGGGCATCGTGGTGTGGTGGCTGGGGATGGAGTTGCCTTTGTCGTGGACAACCAGATTAAGGCTGTTGGGAAAGTTGACCATACCCGAAAGTCCTTCATGGCCACCAAATCAAAAGTGGATACGTATGTGTCCAATTATTATACGTGCAGTCCCAAGACGTATTGACACCCCTGATTTTGGGCGACAAAGAGGAGAATTCTTTTCTCAAGAAAGGAATGTTCTTTGTGTTCCCTATCTCCAAGCTTTTCAAGTTGGGGAAGCTCGTAGCAGGTGAAAAAGTTGTCCTTCAAAGATATGTTCCGTGAAATTGATTACACTCTTTATTTTTTATAAGAATATTGCTCTTCTGGCCGAGGCTGAATATTCTTATTTTTCTAAGGATTTTAGGCTAAAAATATTTCTGTGAAATTATATTCTTAGATTACAGCTTATCACAGTTCTGTTTTCGAATGTATTTTTGGTGCATAGATTGTGTTAAAGTAATTTTGGAGCCAGCCTTCAGGCATTCCAGACTGATATCACGCGCATAACCTCTGGCAGAAAAGCTCTTAGCATCGAACATATGACTATTCCGGTTTTTGTTGCTTCTTAGCCAGTTGTGCCGTTTAGAGAAAGGAAGAATTTTATACGGTTTAGTTAAATATATATACTGTTTATATTTACAAATATTCTTTTCAAAATCTCAGCCTCGATTTTTTTTCTTAAAAAATTCTGAAAAGACTAAATCTTATTGAAAAGAGCTGACATTGAATCAAACGGAATAATATAATGCATTTGGAGTAACGCCCATTTGAAATAAACAGACCATTTTGGCAAGGCTTGCTCTATCTGTTATTTCTATGGTATCTCAGAACAAATTAAGTAGTGTATTTTGTTGCCACTTACAGAGTGTATGTATTTCTAAGGGTGGCTACTTTCCTAATATGCTAACAACCCCGAAATGTTATTGCTGTAGTTTCTCAATGAATGAAATGAATAAATGAAAATGTAGACTTAAATTTGAGTGTCAGTGGTATTTAGCTTAAAAAAAAAAACTAATTTGGGACACCATTTACACTTAGTACCTTCCAAATGGTATTTGCGCTATTGGTATACAGCAACAGACGGGAAATGGCTTACGGGGTTACCACAGGTCAGGAAATGCATGGTCAGAGGATTTTATTTTGAATCAAGGAAAATTGACATTTCTATGAAAAGTCAGGGAACATTGAAATAATATAATACAGTCGAACCTCGATTATCCCGACTTTTTTCTCTGGTCCCAATTTTTGAATGAATATTAATTAGTTGTGATCTTGAAAACTCAGAGTCTCAAAAAGCCCAATAATCCTTTCAAAAGACTCTTGAAACAGCGTATTATCCTGTGCGCTTTTCAAAATTCGCAAGTGCGACGAGACAAAGAAATATTCTGATGCGTTATTTGTAAATATATACAGGCTGTGTAGATATCACAATCAAAATGTTTTCTTTGCTGTATACCTTTTGTTTACATTTCTATCTTATTACCGGTAATATTCATATTTTCGATTATGCGGACTCTCGATTGTCCGGACTATTTACCGAGGTCCCGACGAGTCCGGATAATCGAGGTTCGACTGTACCGCTCTTTTATACCATTGAAGACTGGAGGAAACATTCTGCGTCACTGATTGCAATGGTACTTTTCCTTGATGAAGTCGTAATGAAAGAGCTAGAAGCCGCATGTTGTAGTTTTTAGGTTAGGAGACATTTGATTTTTATCAGGAAAAGTAAGGGGATTTTGAAAAGTGATGTCTGGCAACCATGTTACTAGGATTGTTAATAAAAGGCGTAATAGGGTAACAGCGTAACTAACAATTCTTTGTTTATTAAAAAGGGCCACAGTGAAAATTGCTGGGACACCAGTTATTGTGTTTACCCTATATGAAAAAAAAATTATTGTTGGAGTCGCTCTTATCCTAAAGGGAAACTATTTTTTTGTTTCGAGTTATAGTGAGGTTGGAGGAATGTAGTGCACGGTTTTAGTTTTTTATTGTATTGGATTTTACCCGCCTCATTAGCTGCCAATTTTGGAGCCCGCATTGCTAAAGAAATGATGTTGGTGATGATGATGATGTTGGTGATGGTGGTGGTTGTTTGGGTGCATTGTGGTAAAATATCGGACCCTCGTTCGCATTCATAAACTGAAATCTCACTTATTATTTTTATGAATTAGTCCACAATTTGCGTCATTTTCCGTCAAATAATAGTTTATTGGCTGCATTCCGGTGAAATATCGGACCCTCGTTCGCATTCATCTACTGAAATCCCACTTGCAAATTTGTGTGAAATAGCCCACAGTTTCGGTCATTTGCCGTCAAATAATAGAAGATTGGGTGCATTTTGATGAAATATCGGACCCTCGTTCGCATTCATCTACTGAAATCCCACTTGCATTTTTTTATGAAATGGTCTACAGTTTCCGTCATTTGCCGCCAAATAATAGTATATTGGCTGCATTCTGGTGAAATATCGGACCCTCGTTCGCATTCATCTACTGAAATCCCACTTGCCCATTTGTGTGAACAAGTCCACAGTTTGGGTCATTTGCCGTAAAATAATAGCGTTTTGGGCGCATTCCGGTGAAATATCGGACCCTCGTTCGCATCCATCTACTAAAATCCAACTTGTCCATTTGTGTGGAACAGTCCATAGTTTGGGTAATTTGCCGTCAAATAATAGAATGTTGGGCGCATTTTGGTGAAATATCGGACCCTCGTTCGCATTCATCTACTGAAATCCCACTCGCCCATTTGTGTGAACAAGTCCACAGTTTGGGTCATTTGCCGTCAAATAATGGCATTTTGGGCGCATTTCGGTGAAATATCGGACCCTCGTTCGCATTCATCGACTAAAATCCCACTTGCCCATTTGTGTGGAATAGTCCACAGTTTGGGTCATTTACCGTCAAATAATAGAATATTGGATGCATTTTGGTGAAATATCGGACTCTCCTTCGCATTCATTTACTGAAATTCCACCTGCCCATTTGTGTGAACAAGTTAACAGTTTGGGTCGTTTGCCGTCAAATAATAGCATTTTGGGTGCATTGTGGTCAAATATCGCCCCTCGTTCGCATTCATCTACTGAAATCCCACTTGCCCATTTGGGTGAAGTAGTCCACAGTTTGGGTCATTTGCCGTGAAATAATGTCGTATTGAGTACTTGACCAATCGTGAAATCCCACTATTACTGTTCTATGAGATAGAAATGATTGCGTATTTAACTTAGTTCATTTGCAACTGAAATGACAACAAGGGAGATTATCCGTCAAGTAATGCTGCTATTATCTAGACATTTGCTCATTAGCCCAATTTTTACTTTGATTTAGAGTAAAGGAAATGGGTTAGAGTGACACAGAAGGGGGCTCTTACTTTTATTTGATTTCATTTAGATCGAAGAAAGGGGTCGATTTTACGATTTCAGCCAAATAGGATATATGATACACAGATATTTGTGCTCTCTATCCTAGGCCCCCTCATTACATTTAGAGTCCCTCCTCAGATACGGGTTTTTTTTCATAAGTTGGGCCTAGGAAATGATATTATCCAACACATAGACATTTAAACTTTATTCTAATAGCATCGTATACATCCAAGCCTTGACTAAAACGCAATTTAGCTTAGGCTTGCTTCGAGATCTTGTGCCCGATTAGCGCCTTAGCTGGTTCAAAAAGGAATAAGAGAGAAACAAAAATGACCAAACCAATCTGTATACCCGATTATGAAAGTCGGTAGCTAAGAATATTACTTTTGAGTTCATTCAAAATTTCCTAGAATGTAACGTGGACAAGATTTCCGAAAGTGTTGTTGTCAAGGTCCAGCGATTCTTGTACTGCGTGGATAAAAATGTCCACGTTACATGGTTTGCCGAGCATAACTATGGCGCCATTTGGTTCATGTAAGTGGCTGTCGACAAGAACCAGCTTTTCCTTTTTCATACTAATAAACAGCACTGTCTTATCATTTACGATAAACAAAGTAAAGCTAGCATGTTGGGTTTGATTGTTGCATAGTTCGATGAGATGATACTGGAGTGTTGATGGCGGATGGGGATCTTGCACTCTAACAGGTAAGGGTTGTCCAACAGAAACATCGAGAAGGTCACCCGCTACCATAGCAGCCTCGGCAACAGAGAGATATCGCTGAGGCATGTTGGTACGAGAATGGTCATACACTGCATTTCCCTCCCTGATGCAGCCACACACCAATGTAACCCAGTCAGCAGGTAGAACTGGGCAGGGATCAAGGTCAACATTGACTTGATGAATCCCTTGAGCAACCAATAAGGCAATGATTTGCCATCTCAGTCTTTACCAAGGCCACTTCTTCTAGCCATCTGTCACGGATTTGACAGGCATCTACAATTTTGCTTTTTACTCTGATGGGTATTGCTAAAAAAATGAAATCATTATCTTAATATGAATGATTGCTAAAACAAAAAATATTGCCACCTGGAAATGCAGAGTCAACAGATTATGGTTATGTAACAAGAAGAAGAAGAAGTGAGGGCTCAAAATAAAATATAAATATAAAATGTGCCCTAAAAAAAGATAACGAGAAAATGTCCATGTATGGCTCGGAATAATAATAATAATAATAATAATAATAATAATAATAATAATAATAATAATAATAATAATAATAATAATAAACACTTTGAGGGCCTTTCATAAATTCAGCATCCCTATTTTTTTTTATGTATCAGACTGACTGATACATGTACACAAGGAGACAGACAAACTGCTGCAATCTGTGAATGACAAACAAACAAACATGGTTTGACATAATTCACAAATATCCAAGTAGATAAATATTGTACCTTTGGCGTGTTGAATGATCTCTCCCTTCCAACAAAGCAGGTTGACATCTTTACATTCCAAGTTGTACTCCTCCAGCATAGCATCAAATTCTGTTTTAGTAGATTCAGACATCGCTATTGCCTGTAAATTATTTAGAATTGAATTATTATAAAAACTTGGCTTAACTCCACATAGGACAGTATGTTATTTGTGCCTCTCTTTTCAATTCATTAATTTTATAAAAATACCCTTGTAAATCTTTTCCCGAGACTTGTGACCATGGCACATATCTTTCTCCCGTTCCAAGCTAGAGCATGTTCAGTAATCAGCTCGTCACGTCCTAATGAATGAAACATTGTGAGTTTTGTTTTAGTTAATATGCATTAACTGAATAATGAAAATTGCCACAATGGAGCAATTCCCACTTAAGTGTGCATAGTCATTGAAATGAAAGTTGTTAGTCACTCATACAACAAAGACAAATTATTGTAGTTCAGTAGCATAACCAGAAAAGCAAATTCATACCCTCAGGAAGCATATATTTTGTGGTATTCCCACAATGTGACATGTGAGCATTTATTTGTTCCACCTCTTCTCCTGTTGTGCATGCACTTCCTTCTTGCCAGCGGCCACCCCATAACACCTGAATATGACAGTCAAATGAGTGTTGCATTCGTCACAAGACAGAACATGTATTTGTAAATTGTATCGTAACAAAAACAGTGGGTCACTCAGGAAATTAGAAAGGTACAAAACTTTTACTGGGCCTGTGTCAAATGAAACAATATCATAGACACATACATGGGAGTGGTATTGGGCAATGCATTTCTCAACTTGATATTTATCCATTCGCATCATTTATCAGCCTTGAAAGGAAATTGCAACCAAAATCTTGATTCCAAGAAACCAGTTTAAGTTGTATTTCACAGAATGCACCTCAGATTAAGGTCAATAACACTGGCTCTTCCAATCTATACCTGTTCTATACTCTACTTATTCATGTCTTGAGCAAGTCAGAACAAAAAAGTGTGCATTTAAGAAACCTTTTATAAAAGCTGTTATGAAGTAGAATGACACATATCACAGCATGATGAATCAGTACTTGTGTCAAAATAAAAATAGGAGGAACTTACTTGACATGGCTTCATGATCATCTCAGGGCCACCTACTTTCCCTGCCCACTTCCAATATTTACAGACAATGTCCTTCCAGAAATATTTCACACCAGCAGGCAACATTTTCTTCGACTGCAGATAATGGGCATAGCCATAAATCTCCCCTTGATACATGTTAACTGCCCACTGTGCAAGCCCATGATGACAACCAGCTATTTCAAGTCCTGTCTCATCAACCTTTGCTCTTCTCCTAGGGGCTTTTTATGCTGCCTTCCAGTGTGATTCCCCACACGTACTATCATCCACATTCTAAAAGAATAGGTGATCCATTTGAACTACCTCAGTTAAAATAATTATTAAATGTAGTTCACTAAATCAGATAGGATCATGCATCAAAGGTTTACATAATTGTTGTGTGCAACATGTAGGTGGTACAAACTGTATTTCTTGTAACACTTCAAACAGCCCTTTCACGGCACAGTTAAGTGGTGTTTTATTGAATCAATCATTTTAGGTTGGAAAGGTTAGATGACAATTTAGCGGTCTAAAGGGATAAAACCGTTTACACTTGGTTTGGTTGATCAACTTTCAACTAGGTTGAAACAGTTGATTTGGAAGAAGTTTTGAAGAAGAGATTTTGGAACTATTTTCAGATGACACAGCTGATCAATATACAACAATCCTTTCAAACAAATCAACCAGAGATGGTTGATTCTAATAGAATGCCACCTAGCAGTTATAAGACATTTCAGCAACTTTTAACCAAATCAAAGCAAACCAGTTGTGATCCTATTAAAGCATGTCCTTAATCTTTTTAAGAAATATTAAGGAAAAAATCATTACTAAACATTTTAAAGTTAAGTACTTGTATGTAGGTGCCCTAAAGGTCAACATTTATCTCTATTATAGCATATACTACACCCCTTCCAATCTGGTTATATACAAGCTACTGCCCAAGTTAGAGAACATATTGGTACCTTGGAGCGTGGCGACTTGGCATAGACATTCTTGATGTAGCAATCAACATCAGATTTTGTTGCAATGAAGGTACTGCCATAGTAACAAGGTCTCTTTTGTCTGCCAGTATAAACATCACATTTAAATACAAGAGGAAACAAGCTAAGTAAAGTAAACAAAAGAGGCTAAAATAAGCTGTAAAGTTAGAAACATAAGGAAAATGAAACAAGACATTAATTGGCTGTCAGTATTCTGTAGGATTGGAAACTATCGTAATACATGTATTACTACAAAGTATGACACATTTACTGAAATTGATGATTTGTATTGTTTGTAAAAGGGCTCAACAACTTTAAAACAATGCTTACAATACACTCTTGGGTTACTGTTATGGCAATCACCTGTCAATGACCCTTGATGGGGCCGAAATAGAACAAGTAACTTCTTATAAATTGCTTGGTGTAACACTCGATCAAGATCTTACATTTAGCGACCACATTTCTAGTCTAAAGGCCAAGCTTTCTCAGCGTATTGGTTTATTGAAGAAGATAAAGAGATACCTTCCAATAAAAGAAAGACTCTTATACTATAACGCCTTGATTAAACCCGTCCTTATGTATGGGAGCATGGTTTGGAATATCTGCGACGCTAAAGAACTCCACTGTCTCCTAAGGTTACAGAAAAGGGCTGCCCGAGTAATTCTTGGAGTTGACTCTTATTCTAGAAGTGTTATAAACTTTAGTAAACTAGGCTGGTTGCCTTTTTTTGATGAAATCAAACTAAATAAGTGTACAATGATTTTTAAGAGCCTTAAAGGCGATGTTCCGATTTACATCAGAGACTTGCTCCAGACGAACAGTTCTGTACACAATAGGTCTACTAGACATGGCAATTTAAATTTAGTGTGTCCCAAATACCTAAGAAATAACGATGGTGGCAAGGCATTCAGTGTTGACGCAGTTAAGTTATGGAACAGCCTTCCCCATAATATCAAAAATAAGCCTAGTATAAAACTATTCAAAACAGCTGTGAAAAAGTATTTTATAAGCTCATATAGAAACCTGGACAACTTTGAAACAATATTAAGCAATAGCACATTATCTAATTTTAATTTTTTATAAATTAATTTTATCTTTCTGAATATTTTTAATATATCCTGCTATTTCTATCATAGAATTTTGTAATTATTTGTATATTTATCTATTTATTAGTATTATTTTGTAATGCTGTATAATCTAGTTAGAGGGCCACAGGTTTGTCAGCTTTTCAGCTGTTACGTGTCCCCCTCTATAAATAAAGTCCTTACTTACTTACTTACTTACGTTCCAGAAGATTTATAGCGATATAACTTCATGTTGCCATCAACATGACATGAATGTTGGTATAATGCACATGCAGGGCATTCCATCCAGGAAAGTCCTTGGGCACTCTGCACTTCATAATTACAAAATTTCCATTCTTTAAATGAGCGACTAAATGTGCTGGCGGTGATTGTTGAAGCCTACGGAAGTTCAGAATAATATCAAAAAAGAATAACTTTTATTGACAGTGACATATTTACAAGTTGAGTATAATCCATTGTGTACACATGTAGGAGAATATTTAAACAGTGAAATTTATAAGTTCAAGAACTGACCCTTCCTTTGGCTTGAGAAAAATCTCCCAAGGCTTTCAAAAAAGAGACCTCAGAAGTGCCAGGGAATTGCTTTTGAAGAAAGTCCCACTGCCTGAACAGATTTTGGTCAAACAGGTAGTTCAGGTCTTTGAGACTACTTGGCCAGTACCCTGCTGCAATAATATTTTTGAGGGACCACTGATTTATCTTGTAACCGCAGAAGTTGCAGACAGCAAAGTAGTCATTAAAGTCGAAACGACCTGACAATAAAAAAGAACACAACAATTTTATTTTCACAAGAACACACATCAGATGAATTAGCCAAATGCCAATTTATATTGTTACACTATATATACATATATACATATATATAATGTATGTATGTTACAAAGTCGAGAACTGTTTTTTTTTTTGCTTGAGGTGAACAGGCAAGTTCCCTGGAAGGATATGCAATGCCTGAGAAACTGAAGTCTGATCCATCCCATGGCTAGAGCAAAATTCTCAAGGAATGGATTCACACTCAGACGGAGGGTCCACCAGTATGTCAACTTCACCTGGGAATTGAACCACGTCTCCAAAAATGTAAAAAACATATATAAATATATCAGGAATAAAAACCATAATTGTTTAGCTTTAGTTATGCATATGTATGACAATTGCAGTCTGAATGAGACAGGAATAACCATTTTCTGGTAATATGTTACCTTTCTGATTAACTAAAATAATGGATCCAGGTAAAGGAGAAAGTGTCAGAGTGTCTCTTTGCTGACACTGTGGACAAACTTCTGACAAATAATGATTAAAGAAGATATGTTTTCCTAAAAAATAACATTAATGCATGTATCTTATCACAATCTAAAATCTTTGCCCAATCCAACAAATTGTTATATGATTGTACATGTAGGGGTAACATGAAAACAACTAGAAACTGGGTAGGCTGGAAATATGTTAATTTACAGTAATTTAACACAAATATACAACTTTGAGAGATTTGGAAATAAACTGAAGGTCTCAGGTAAAAACTTTATAAATACGTTAATTTACAGTAATTTAACACAAATATACAACTTTGAGAGATTTGGAAATAAACTGAAGGTCTCAGGTAAAAACTTTAAAGACCAAACTGGGAACTTACTTGGTAAATTCAGCACCAGCAATAAGACACAGTGGAAGTTTGTGATAGTGCAATACGTGTGAATTTACATGACAAATTAATAGCTTACTTGTTTGTTCCAACTTTCCATCCTCATTCATTATAAATGTTGGGGGTATGTGCCTAAAAAAACCATAAATTAAAGCCTCCCTGTCATGAAAAAGATGCTCTTCATGAATGTTGGCATCACATTTAGGGCACATCCTCCTTCCACTGCACTCATCACATCGCAGCAAACATGGAGCTTTGTTACAAATGTCACACAACTCTACACTAGGATTCTGGGAAAGAAGAATGGCTTCAAAAATTGATGATTGTGAAGCTTCCCAATTTCCATTCATATTTTCCATTCTGCTTTCCCATGTGATATCATCCATAGACTGAAATTAATCCAGAACAGCCTGGCATTTGGCTAAGATCTCTTCAAGGGATTGATCGGTGTGAGTATAAAAAAATATGACATAATAACTTTGACAACAGTTTCTGATGCCACCATCTGCCAAAAATGAAGTTTTGCAAATTGTGCAAGTTTTATACAGACATGATATATGTCATATATATGGTTATTGAACAAGCATGAGGTCAAGATGGCTAGATATTGTTAGTACAAATTCATTTTTTTTGTATTTATGCACCAAGGAGTCAAGGTCTACAAAAACGCTCACAAAAGAAGCCTCTATCCATCCTAATCTTCACGGAACAAGCTAGTCAATAAAGGAATTTTAATAGAAGACTTCCACAAGACTTCTACTTCGACTTTGGGGAAATTTAAATTGTAGGTAATCCCAAGAGGGCAAGATACTGTAGCATTATCTTGCCTGCTTGGGCAGTAATAAATCTCAGTGGAGGATTGCATTCATCTTGTCCAGTCATGGAGCTAGCCATATAATAAATTAAAACATTGTAATATACCTACAGTTGGTGTAAAATGCAGAAAACACATACTGCAAATTGCAGGCTACCCTTACCATAGTTAAATAGTTGGTTCGTATTTAGCACCCACCTTGTGTACTACTACTGGTGCCTTGCTCTGAAAACTCAACATTTTCTTCATCGCTTAAACTTGCATCAAACGAGGGCCCTGTTCATCAAAATGAAGGGAGACACTGAGACACTAAGAGGATATAGTGTATTTAAGCTCATATCAGGCGTCTAATAACGACGACTTGATACATGTACTTGACTCTCTCTTAAGAACGAAGCACAGAGAAACAAAAGGAATCATTCAAATTCAATGAGATGCAAATGATTGGCCCAGTATTCAATAATATAGCCTAGTTTTTTCTGAAATAATTATGCTTAATAAGTTCTTAATTTTGGAGCGAAACCGCCCCTAAAATGCTCAAATAAAGCTTAATTAATGATTTTTCCTCACTAACATGCTCAAAAAGAGGCGAAGAATGTACAAAATTTAAGCCTACCAATGCAAAAAGACAATCAAACCTTCAAAATTGCTGTAAGTCGCTGATTTCGAAAACTCTGATGGCTTTCGAGAACGCGGACGATATTTGTGTTTGTTTATTCGATGCCCAGAGACCGAATCTCGATAAAACTCGAACTCTGATTCTCCTGCTTTCCTTTTCCGTGGCTTCTCCTGTTCTAAAAGGGCTTGTGCTTGTTCAATGAGCTCATCCAAACTCGGGAGTTACTACATCACGGGCGACGAGCGGGGATAGAAAAAACGACCCAAATATGAGCGGTCAGCGGTGAAACAGCTTTTATACTTCATATAGAGACATATAATTTGTTGTTCCAGAGACAATCGTGTTGTAAAGCCGAAATGTTAACAGTTTACTTCACAGTTTAAGCAATTTTTCAAAAGTGTTGATTGAACTCATATCTTTTACTGCTTTAATAAACATTGGAGGCTTCGGAGAGGGAGTCAGTGGCATTTGGAAAGGCACCAAGAATAATTATATATATGGTTTGTAGTTAGCTGCGTGACGTGCGTGACGTTAAGATAGATTTTCACGAGCGTCAATGGTGCAGAATCGTAACTTGATGGAGCCAACAGTGGACAACATCCTAGAATTCAAACTTTGTGATTTTTTTCTCGGCTTAAACGATAAGTCAGTTGTTCAATTGAACAGGAAGAAAAACATTTCGAACGGAAAATAGCATTATTTGCACGTGTGGATCTTTTGAGAAAAGGTCTCCTAAACGAGTGGTCTTGATTGTAAATATTTAAGGAATGGTAAATACATTAGCCTTAACATGGCTGTTTCTCGAAGCTCAGTGTTTTCCTACTTGCCTTTTTTCCACGTGAATTGGGGGCGATTGAATAGATATAATATGCAGTAAAAGAACTTCAGCTGATAGAAATTTTAAATTTCTCATCTTAGGCTGTGGATACAAAATTCAAGTGAAAAGGAAGCCAACTGTGATTAATGCTTTGAACAAGTCAAGATACGTTGTTTTCACACACAACAAGTTACATAACGTGAATATCATTCTTCTTGATGCCTTTCCCGGTGTCACCAATGCCTTTCCCGATGCCTCCGTTGGTTAATAGAGCATTAAAAGTATTGTTCCAGTTAAAGCTTGAGGAGAATTGCTTAACTTTTTAAGTAGCGAAGTCAGAGATTCCAACCCTCCCGATTTGATCGGGAGTCTCCCGATTTGATGTCTTGCCTCCCGCTCTCCCGATTTTTACCAAATTCTCCCGATTTATCATAAAATTCTGAAAACTAGGGGAAAATTGCTAATCTTTAGAATTTTTGGCGATCTGTCACTGTGAAACACTCATATTATACTTACTTTCTTCGCGAAGAGCATTATGGTATGTTATAACTCAGGCCGGAATGATGTCAAAATTCAGGAAATGGCACTTGAGAGAACCTAAATTTGCAAAATTTCCCGGGGGCATGCCCCCTGACCCCCCTAGAAGCTCGCGCCTTTGGCACTAATAATTACTCCCTATTTTCCATCACATGGGGTTGGAATCTCTGCGAAGTGTAACTTGGTAACATTTCGGCTTTACAACACGATTATTTTCTGCAACTACAAAACGTACATTTAATTCTTCTTGGTACCTTTCGGATGCCACCGATGCCTTCATTGTTTATTAAAGCAGTAAAAGATATATGTACAATCAACACTTTTGAATTGTTTAACATTTTATTTAGCGAAGTAAACTGTTTACACTTCGGCTTTACAACACGATTGTTTCCTGATACTACAAATGATCTATCTATATATGAATTATGAAAGTTGTTTCACCGCTGACCACTCGTATTTGGGTCGTTTTTTCTATCCCCGCTCGTCGCCCGTGATGTAGTAACTCCCTCCAAACTCGCGTCTTCGTCCGCCATTTTAAACGAAGTATTGAGAATTCATATCCAGTCTACTTTGGACATCACGGTCATTTGTATTGAAAATGATGATTATACTTCATTTGTGAAGGAGATCGTGTTGATGTGTGTGGTTATACACGCATAGGATTCTGTTGTGTTCACGTGAAGGCCATTTCAGCCATTCCTGCCACTTGTAAGTGGTAGGAAATAAAAAATATGCATACTTGTTTCGTATTGAAGCCCTGTGAAATCACAAATTTGATTTATTTCTTCTTTGTTTTAGGTGGTCATTATCCATTATTTTTGGAAGTCGATGCTGATGAGAAAGAAAAAATGTTTACGATTATTTCTTCTCTCGAACATTTTACTATTTAGGTACCAAATAATCTTGATACTGAAGATCATTGCATCCTATTATGAAAAATTTACCCCTGATTGCTTTGTCAACATGTATGATGTAATATACCTTGTGATTTGTGGAATTTTCACAAGTAAACTAGAAATATCTGTAGAGGGTAATGATGTACTTAATGCAAAGTGTTTTGGTACAAAGTCTGCTTTGTTGTAATCTACCTGAAGGTGCTTTTTATATGCTAGTAACACTTGCACAGCCCAGTCAAAATGTTCTTTAGTAGTAGACAAGCTGTGTGACGCTTGCGACGAAAGAGGAAACTTCGAGGGGTGTCGCTATGCGTGTTTTCTAAGTGTCGCTGATGTGGGAACTATTTTACCGGTCGTAATGAAACCACGAAAACCAAGATGACTATCAACGTTGTTTATTTAGATAACGGTCACGATCACGATCGTAAAATATCGGTCCCGCTTGTGCCAAAGGTTTGGAACGAAAGAACGAAGTTGCTGCTGTTCAAGGTGAAATCTTACGAAACTCTGGCTTATAGGGACGCTAATTTAGCTTTTATACGCGCGTGGTGACGCTAAAAGATCCGATTACAAACCAATAGGGAAAAAGATAAACATTGTAACTACGATCGTAACTAGGCACACAAATTAAAGTAATTGACTATTGATCTAATAAAAAAAGGCTGTTCTTTTGCTCGATATCCTTAACAAGCTGACTGTTGTAATTATTGTAGGCGGCCAAATTGCAGGCTGTCAGCGCATTTTGAGTGAGTAGTTAAACTCAAGATCGGCTATTTTAACTAATTTTATTGAGAGCCAAATCCTGCAAGGCTTATATTCTGTATTAATTTGAAATGTTACTTTTATGTTTCTTATTTTGCAGTAAGTGGGCTTTTTGTGGCCATTTTTCTCTCAAACATTTTTTTCAGCTCAGTGAAAATGTTTTTTAGAAGTAGGCAAGCTGGCTATAGTAATAGGAGGTAGAGGCCAAACCTTTTCCAGACTAGACACCTAACAAATGTTCTGTGTGGACAGCCAAATCCCAGGTTACCGGCACATTTTGACTAGGCTATTTGTTATTTAGCTACTAAGTAATCTTATTATTAAAGATTACTGCATTCCTTTTTAATAATTTGCTGCCAATTGTATGCTGTATATAGCTTATGATTTGTGTGATTTTCAAGAGTAAATTAGAAATACCTGAAGATGGTAATGATGTACTAGATAATGTACTTGATGCAAAGCTATTTTGGCACAAAGTGTATGCCTTGTCCTCAGGTGATTTTAACATGCTAATAAGATTTGTTATTCAAATAATATACATCAGCTGGAATGGGAATATTGAAAGAAAAATAATAATATTTAACCATAACAAGTTTTGGTTTTATGTCCAAATTAAGCACTTAGTTGAAGATCACTGCACTGATCAGGCCCCGAAGGCCAAAAAAGTGCTGTCTGCTGTTAGTTTAATTTTTTTTTCATTTCTATTGATTTATTTCATTTATCAATGTTTCTTTGAGTTATAATTCATTGATCTCTTTCAATAGTGCAGGTTCGCTCATGTAACCTAATCTCACATGTATGTATGTACAATCTCAGTTGAAATTTTGAGTGGCAGGCAAGCTGGCAATAGTAATAGGCAGCAGAGGCCTAATCTTGTCCTGAATAGAAGTCTGACGTGTGAAATTGGCAGCTATTTCATTGTAGGTGGCTAAATTGTTGGCTACAGCACATTTTGACCTGGCTGATTGTGTGTGTTATGTATGTGTTCTTCTTTTTAGGTGTTAAACAGGTCAAAGTACCGAAAAAAACCTCTGTGATAACTTGGTAGTCTGAGATGTAAAAATTTTTAATAATAAGGTAAAGCTTGATCATTCTTAAAAGTTTGCATCTGTTCTAAAAGTTTTGGGGAGAGTTAGGGGAGCATTATTTATACAAATGTATTTAAAAAGAAACAAAAAAATGAAAAGAACTAGGGCAAAATCCCAATTTGCTTTAAAAGTGTATTTTATTAAGAGCATAATTCTGGATATAGCTTGGGATTTGTGTGATTTTCAAAAATTGTTAGGTTGTTATGTAAACTTAATTTAAAGGAACCTTGTTAATTTTCAGCTTCAAGAACAAGTACATAATTGCAGGAAAAGCTTGAAGCTTGAAAAATTGACTGATGAAACTGGGACAGATATCATGAGATTTGTACAATAGGTTGGCCTGGGAGGGACCAAGAATTAAAGAATTCATTGATTCTCTTACACCTTTTGTCTGCATAGTGTGCTTCTGTAGAGCTTAGTTATTGCTGTAGAAAACTTTTTTGGAGGGCCCCTGAGATCACTCACTTTTGAGCTAGTAGCCCCTAGGGAAGAGGATATCTGTACTTATTATTTCCCTTGGGGGGGGGGGGGGTGAAGGGTTAAAGACTGATTCTTTTCTAGTAGCCACAAGTACCCCTGCATATGGAAATTTTGAACACTATTAAAGGGCTATTACCCTCATTTCATACTTGAATTTCTAATTTAGTGTAAGTTATGACAAATAATGAATGTAAATCCATCTTGGTTGTACAGGTTATATCCAGCAGTCCTTAAAAAAAATAAAAAGGTATTTTTCTGAATTAAAAAAAGGGTTCTTGCTTCAAAGTAAGTGCATGATATGTCATTCAATTAAGAAAAAATGTTTATGATTATTTCTTAAATGTTTATGATTATTTCTTCTCTCGAACATTTTACTATTTAGGTACCAAATAATCTTGATACTGAAGATCATTGCATCCATTATGAAAAATTTACCCTTGATTGCTTTGTCAACTGGAATGTATAATGTAATATACCTTGTGATTTGTGGGATTTTCACAAGTAAACTAGAAATACTTGAAGAGGGTAATGATGTACTTAATGCAGAGCATTTGGTACAAAGTCTGCTTTGCTGTAATCTACCTGAAGGTGCTTTTTATATGCTAGTAAGACTTGCACAGCCCAGTCAAAATGTTTTTGAGTAGTAGACAAGCTGGCTGCAGTAATTATAGGCAGCAGAGGCCAAACCTCTTCCTGAAAAGCAGTCTGAAAAGTGTGAAGTTAGCGGAAGGTACTTCATTGTAGGTGGCCAAATTGTAAGCTGCCAGCCCATTTTTAGTGAGCAGTAAAACTCAAGATTTGCTATTTTAGCTAATTTTATTGAGAACCAAATTCCCAGCAACGGGCACATTTTTACTGGGCTATTTGTTATTTAACTACTTAGTAATATTCTTATTAAAATTTACTGCATTCCTTTCTAATAATTTGCTGCTGATTGTATGCTGTATATAGCTTATGATTTGTGTGATTTTCACAAGTAAATTAGAAATACCTGAAGATGGTAATGATGTACTAGATAATGTACTTGATGCAAAGCTATTTTGGTGCAAAGTGTGTGCCTTGTCCGTAGGTGATTTTGCATGCTAATAAGACTTGTAATTCAAATAATACACATCAGCTGGAGTGGGAATATTAAAAGAAAAATAATAATATTTAGCTATACCAAGTTCTGGTTTTATGTCCAAATTAAGCACTTAATTGAAGATCACTGCACTGCTCAGGTCCAGAAGGCTGAAAGAGTACTGTCTGCTGTTAGTTTGATTTTTGTCATTTCTATTGATTTATTTTATTTATCAATGTTTCTTTGAATTGTAATTCATTGATCTCTTTCAATAGTGCAGGTTCGCTCATGTAACCTAATCTCCCACATATGTATGTATGCATGTATGAGCTCAGTCGAAATGTTTTTGAGTGGAAGGCAAGCTGGTGATAGTAATAGGCAGCAGAGGCTGAACCTTGTCTTGAATGGAAGTGTGAAAAGTGTGAAGTTAGCCGCAGCTATATTGTGGCAGGCAGTCAAATTGTCGGCTGTGGCACATTTTGACTGGGCTGATTGTGTGTAGTATGTATGTGCACTTCTTTTAGGGTGTTAAACAGGTTAAAGTACCAAGAAATCCTCTGTGATAACTTGATAATTCAAGATGTAAAAATTTTAAATAATAAGGTAAAAACCTTGATCATTCTTAAGAGTTTCCATTTGTTCTGGAAATCTGGGGGAGAGTCAGGGGAGCATTATTTATACATAAATAATGTACATAAAAAGTGAAAAAAAAGGACCAAGGTAAAATCCCAATTTGTTTTAAGAGTTGATTTTATTAAGAGAAAACCCTGGATATAGCTTGGGATCTGTGTGATTTTCAAAAATTGTTAGGAACCTTGTTAATTTTCAGCTTCAAGAACACAAGTACATAATTTTTAGTGCAGCCCTCTTTTCTCCCCGCCATTATTCTAATTTTTTTTATCAAGTTTCCTTTTTCTTGTGTTCAATTAATTTATTGTCTTTACAGGTGAAATCTTAATATCTGCTAGCACAATTATCTCTGCTAAGAGTGTCTACCATCACTCTTGCCGGTCTCAAGCCCAAAACGCTACAAACTAGCTGAAACTACATGTATTTCGTAAAATTGCAATGAAATCTATCTAAAAACACCAAAATCCGGCAGAACGCACGAGTTTTTTGCCAAATTTTACGCAAAAGTTGACAAAAGCGCTCAATTCGACCTGAAAAACACGTTTTTTTTTTGTTTTTTTGCAAAAATCAGCCTATTTTACATTCAAAAGCACGATGTCTTTAACAAAATAGGGATACAATCCATGTGAAAACACTTATTCCAGCTAAAACGCAGTGTTCTCAGTAAAATTTGGGGAAAAAACGCGTAAAAACCGTCAGAAACACAACAAATTGGGCTGATTTTACCCACTTTTTGTGAAAATAGCTGCCAAAACCCTCAAAACTAGCTGGAACTACATGTTTTTCACAAGATCGCAATAAAATCTTGAAACGTTGCTTTAGGGACCTTTATGCCTCCAAAACGAGTTTTTACTTTAAAAAAAATGGAATGAACAAAGATGTTAAAGGGGAAAAAGCTGTGAGAAAGGAGAAGCTTAGTGTTGCTGTTTGATATGCCGCCCAGATATATCAATTTATTAATTTAACGCCTTTAGCCGTGGGCAGAAGTTTTTCTCTAGACTAAGAGGACCCTCCCTATGTTGACGAACCTCAATAATTCGTTGATTTTACTGTTTTTACACAGATTTGATTTTAACCATATTCGCCAAAATAACTGCCAAAACACGGCAAACCAGTATCTCGGCCAAGAGCGATATTGGCCATTTCACACATCCTTATTAGATATGAATTTTATTAAAGATTGTCATTCTAGCATATGTTGGCTAGTTTCCACAGCTTTCTTGATTTTCATGGAAAAGTGGCATTGGTTGGTACCATGACCAATCTCCTCGACTTTCCCATGATTTTCATAGGATGTTAGCATCGACCCATACTTCGAACCTCAGTTGTTTTTTTTTTTACATTGGCGCGAGTTTCACAACTTTCTTGTGGTTTGGCATGGACTCAGAGTTGGGCTTATTTTTATGGCTAATCCATCGGCGACTTTCTCATGATTTTCTTGGGTTCTCAACAGTGACACGCACTTTGGAACCATAATTTTATAAATATGTCAACACTGGCAAATACTGCTAAAATCTACACTCTACTAAATTCCATGTACCACAATATCCACACAACTGCGTGTGCCTACTTGAAAATCCTAACCCTAACCCTAAACTATCCATTTAGCCTAGTATTGTATTTCTGGTTTGAGTGACTAAACTGGCTCAAATGATCCAGCTGCTTAAAAATCTAAGCACAGAGTAAGTTTAAAAGATTCAATTTTGTAAGGTTTCGAAACAGTTCCAAAATTAACATGCACATAGCTCAGTGTAAAACATCGAAGCTTCTAGGACTTCTTATGATTCCTACGAACGTACACACCTAATGCACGTCAATTTGCCTTTGTTGTCCTCGAACGATCACGTCTTCATGGTAAAGTGGTGTAAGAACTGTACAGCACTTTATATATATATATGTTTTACTTGACGGTAAAAGTTTGAATCCGTACAAGGAAACGTAACGGAAACAGGCGACGATAATATTCCGTTGACAGAAATGCAACGGAAATGTGTCGTCATATTTCCGTTCAGGAATCATAACGAAAACATAACAGGTCCAAGGAAGAAGTGAATGACGTGGAAACATAGTTTCATTTTTCCGAATTACGGAATCATGCTATTTCGTCTTGTGCTCACTCTAACTCTGTGCTATCCTAAACCTAACCCAAACCCCAAACCAATCCTAAGCTATGGTAAAGGGTTTAAGTCAGGGTTGAGGATAGGGTTAGGGCAGGAGCCCATTACCTGGTTAGGGTTAGAGTTTGGGTTACTTCGGGTCAGAGGGGTTTAGTGTTACAATCAGGGTTAGGGCTAGGGTAAATTATGCTTAGGGTTAGCGGGGTTTAGTGTTAGAATTAGGGTTAAGGCTAAGGTGAGGCTATGCTTAGGGTTGACGTTAATATTTTTCTACAAGCATTCAATTGCAGGGTTTTTGGTATTGTGTTTGTAAATTTCAGTAACTACTTGAAAGTTTACTGAAAAACAAACGATAGGCCGACTGGTACACTTACAGGATAGATAGAGAAGGTTGGGTTTAGGGTTAGGGTTAGGGTTAGGGTTAGGTCTAGGTTAAGGGCTATAGGTTAGGGTTTAGGGTTTAGGGTTAGGTTTTAGGGTTATGGTGTGGGGCTAGGGTTTGGGATTAGGGTTAGGGTTAGGGTTTGGGCTTAGTGTTGGGTTAGAGGGTCTGCGGTTGAGGTTAGGGCTAGGGTGAAGGTTTAGGGTTAGGGTTTGGGGGTAGGGTTAGTGTTTAGGGTAAGGGTGTAAGCCTCTTCAAAAATATTTTCAAGAGGATTTTGTCACCTTTTTCACTTAAATAACCACTTGAAGAATTTTGACCAGTTGGATTATTTGAAGCGGTTGGATTAATTTTGATTGGGGTTCAATAACTTTTAGTAGTTGGATGATTATTTTTACCAGTTGAACCACTGTAATATGCTGGATCTTTTTAACTAATGTTACCATCCTTATCAGGTTGATTACTTGAATTATTTGAACCAATTTCACTGGTTACACATGCATTATCCAGTTAGACCATTTCAACTGGTTGGATCATTTAAACCAGTTTGTCCATTTTAGATATTGGCATCATTTTAACAAATTGGATCATGTTAACCAGTTGTACCATTTTACTAAGTGAGATCGTTTCTTCCAATTGGACCATGTCACGTAATTAAAATCTTTTCACCGTTTAAACCATTTTATCTCGTTTTGGCTGGTTGGACCATGTCCAACTGGTGACCAGTTGCATCATTTTGACTGGAGTGAAAAGTTCCGTTCTTAACCCTAACCCTAACCCTAACCCGGGGCTAGGGTTAGGGTTAGGATAGCTCGCAGCTAGAGTTAGAGTTAGGGCTTGGGTAGGGTGGGATAATGATTAGGCTGAGGGTTACAATTTTTTCTGAAAACATCCAATTTTTTTTTTGGTATTGTGTTTGGCTCTAAACTTTAACAACTACTTGAAAGTTTGCTTGAAATCAAAATATACCAAAATAACTGCCAAAATTCGCAATTCGGGCCTTTTTATCAATTTACACTGGGTTTAAGCTTGGTTTTTGTGTTTTCCCACAGACTCTTGCACTATTTTGCTGAGAACATTGTGTTTTTTAGCTTTGTTGCAGCGTCTTTAAAACTGAAATAAGCTTATTTTTGCAAAAAAAACAAACGTGTTTTTCAGTCGAATTGAGTGTTTTTATCAACTTCAGCGAAAAATTTTGCAAAAATCGTTCATTTCTGCCGTATTTTGGAGTTTTTAGACAGATTTCGTCGCGATCTTGTGAAAAACATGTAGTTTCAAGCTAGTTTTCAGTGTTTTGGCAGTTATCTTGGCAAAAAATGGGTAAGTCAGCGCAATTTTTGTTTTGGTTTTTAAGGTTTTTTTGCCCAAATTTTACTGAGAACACTGTGTGTTAGCTTGTCTCCATTGTTTTTTCGCAGATTCTATCACTGTTTTGCTGAAAACATAACGTTTAAGCTTGTTTGCATCGTTTTTGGTCGTGAAATAAGCTAATTTTTGTAAAAGGAACAAAAACGTGTTTTTCAGCCCAAATTGACATAAAGGATACAGAAGAACATTTGCTTATTGCCTTTTTTTTTTGTCCTTACTCGTGAAGTTGATTTTGGCATTTCAAACAAAAACTCTGCTAGAGCATTAATTGAATGACATATCATGCACTTACTTTGAAGCAAGAACACTTTTTTTTTAATTCAGAAGAATACCTTTTCATTTTTTTTAAGGACTGTTGGATATAACCTGTACAACCAAGATGAATTTACATTCATTATTTGTCATAACTTACACTAAATTAGAAATTCAAGTATGAAATGAGGGTACTAGCCCTTTAATAATGTTCAAAATTTCCATATGCAGGGGTACTTGTGGCTACTGGAGAAGAATCAGTCTTTAACCCTTCACCCCCCCCAAGGGAGATAATAAGTACAGATATCCTCTTCCCTAGGGGCAACTAGCTCAAAAGTGAGTGATCTCAAGGGCCCTCCAAAAAAGTTTTCTACAGCAATAACTAAACTCTACAGAAGCACACTATGCAGACAAAAGGTGTAAGAGAATCAATGAATTCTTCAATTCTTGGTCCCTCCCAGGCCAACCTATTGTACAAATCTCATGACATCTGTTCCAGTTTCATCAGTCAATTTTTCAAGCTTCAAGCTTTTCCTGCAATTATGTACTTGTTCTTGAAGCTGAAAATTAACAAGGTTCCTTTAAATTAAGTTTACATAACAACCTAACAATCTGTGAAAATCACACAAATCCCAAGCTATATCCAGAATTATGCTCTTAATAAAATACACTTTTAAAGCAAATTGGGATTTTGCCCTAGTTCTTTTTATTTTTTTGTTTCTTTTTAAATACATTTGTATAAATAATGCTCCCCTAACTCTCCCCAAAACTTTTAGAACAGATGCAAACTCTTAAGAATGATCAAGCTTTACCTTATTATTAAAAATTTTTACATCTTAGACTACCAAGTTATCACAGAGGTTTTTTTCGGTACTTTGACCTGTTTAACACCTAAGAAGAAGAACACATACATAACACACACAATCAGCCAGGTCAAAATGTGCTGTAGCCAACAATTTGGCCACCTACAATGAAATAGCTGCCAATTTCACACATGTCAGACTTCTATTCAGGACAAGATTAGGCCTCTGCTGCCTATTACTATTGCCAGCTTGCCTGCCACTCAAAATTTCAACTGAGATTGTACATACATACATGTGGGATTAGGTTACATGAGCGAATCTGCACTATTGAAAGAGGTCAATGAATTATAACTCAAAGAAACATTGATAAATGAAATAAATCAATAGAAATGACAAAAATTAAACTAACAGCAGACAGCACTTTTTTGGCCTTCGGGGCCTGATCAGTGCAGTGATCTTCAACTAAGTGCTTAATTTGTACATAAAACCAAAACTTGTCATGGTTAAATATTATTATATTTCCTTTCAATATTCCCATTCAAGCTGATGTATATTATTTGAATAACAAATCTTATTAGCATGTTAAAATCACCTGAGGACAAGGCATACACTTTGTGCCAAAATTGCTTTGCATCAAGTACGTTATCTAGTACATCATTACCATCTTCAGGTATTTCTAATTTACTCTTGAAAATCACACAAATCATAAGCTATATACAGCATACAATTGGCAGCAAATTATTAAAAAGGAATGCAGTAATCTTTAATAATAAGATTACTTAGTAGCTAAATAACAAATAGCCTAGTCAAAATGTGCCGGTAACCAGGGATTTGGCTGTCCACACAGAACATTTGTTAGGCGTCTAGTCTGGACAAGGTTTGGTCTCTACCTTCTATTACTATAGCCAGCTTGCCTACTTCTAAAAAACATTTTCACTGAGCTGAAAAAAATGTTTGAGAGAAAAATGGCCACAAAAAGCCCACTTACTGCAAAATAAGAAACATAAAAGTAACATTTCAAATTAATACAGAATATAAGCCTTGCAGGATTTGGCTCTCAATAAAATTAGTTAAAATAGCCGATCTTGAGTTTAACTACTCACTCAAAATGCGCTGATAGCCTGCAATTTGGCCGCCTACAATAATTACAACAGTCAGCTTGTCTACTACTAAAGAACATTTTGACTGGGCTGTGCTAGTGTTACTAGCATATAAAAAGCACCTTCAGGTAGATTACAACAAAGCAGACTTTGTACCAAAACACTTTGCATTAAGTACATCATTACCCTCTACAGGTATTTCTAGTTTACTTGTGAAAAATTCCACAAATCACAAGGTATATTACATCATACATGTTGACAAAGCAATCAGGGGTAAATTTTTCATAATAGGATGCAATGATCTTCAGTATCAAGATTATTTGGTACCTAAATAGTAAAACGTTCGAGAGAAGAAATAATCGTAAACATTTTTTCTTTCTCATCAGCATCGACTTCCAAAAATAATGGATAATGACCACCTAAAACAAAGAAGAAATAAATCAAATTTGTGATTTCACAGGGCTTCAATACGAAACAAGTATGCATATCTTTTATTTCCTACCACTTACAAATGGCAGGAATGGCTGAAATGGCCTTCACGTGAACACAACAGAATCCTATGCGTGTATAACCATGTAGAACTATTTATTCGGTATCGAAATTACATCCCAAATGTCATGATATTTGACTGAAACTCAGCTTACCCATCTTTCGTTTAGACTTCGAAACTTGCTGCTTTTTACCACCGTTTCAATGTTTTCTTGTTGTTCAAAAGGTGGTAGGGCCATTGCAGACCGTGATTTTTTTTCACTTGAGAACCAGATCACAACACCCAAGCCCTTTCACGCTAAAATATTAAACTACTGAGATTTCCTTCGCCGCCGTAAGCCGCCATTTTATCTTTCCCTGAATACTAGTTCCCAAGCTTCGAGCCCGAAGGTCTCACACATGCACTGAAATTATGATATTCGTTATTTCAGGGCCAATTTAGAAATAACGATAATCGTTATTTTGGTGTCGAGATCATGCTGCAACTAAGAAGTAACGATAGTCATTATTTTGGTGTCGAGATCTTGTTGGAAATGTTATACTAAATGAAAATTACGAAGCTACGACAACGTGCTGACTTATCACGATGACCTAAGTGTATTATTTGTTTGGGAAATTGCATCATAACTTTTTACTCAAGAAATGGTAAGTGTTAATTTATTGTTCGATTGTAGTATTATAAAACATTTTACGCAATTTTATGCAGATATTTCACATATTTAAAAGGTGCTCAGGTGTTAGTTAGTTTTGGGGATGTCAGGAGTGAACATCCACCAAAACACTGACCAAAACCATCAACAATTTATTTTTTTTATTTTATCTATAGCCACTTTTAGATCTTCAGGGAGAAGGAAATTTATATTCCACTTAGCATTAATAGTTAGTGCTTTGGCTAATTATTTTTTTAGTGTACAATTGCTGACCGACCAAACGGTCTAATGTGGCCTTTGCCACATTGGTGAATCAAACCATTGTATACCATGTATTTTGGGATAATTGACCACAATAGAGGACAGTTGTTACTAAATGTTTGTTTGTTTGTTTATTTATTTATTTTTTTTGCCCACAATATCCAAAACAATAGAGAGGTTAAATTTAAATAGCTAATTCTATTAATGGTTAAAATTAAATAACATTGGAAGATCAAATTAACTTTGTACTGTTTAAAATACAGTTTTGGTTTCTTGCTTATTCCAGCCTCTAAATATTCAAAAGTATTCCCTATCATTTTTGTGTTCTTTTGTGTAACATAACTTGAAAAATAAACAGAGAGAAGGAAACCACAGAGGATTAAACTTGAAGCTAAAGCAAAGTTCAAGTTGAGCCATATCTGATCCAAATACTGAGCACTTTGTATTGTAACCCATTTAGTAGTAAAGTTCATCTATATGTCTGCCAGCTTGTCGCAAGTCTTACCCCCCTCCTCCAAAAGTCTCTATAAGCAAATTTTTCTTTGTGGTCCCTAACTGATGATAAGTATATTACAGCTCCTCAATTGAGACAAGGTAACTCTAAATTTAACAAAGTAATGGACTTGATAAAACTCAAACTATAACTTAGCTGGCTGCTACTCGAAACCTTAGTTTCTTGATGTCAGTATACAATAATCAATATGTTATAAATGAGAACCCTAATGCTTAATTTTGCAGTGATCACCTTCCTCCTTTTCATTTGCCGACCAGAGTGGAACCTCCATAGGTGTGTTTGCTTGTTTTGAGTGGGGATGGAAGAAAAGGAATCATGCTGCATATCTGGTTTATTAAACCAGATTCGTTCTGTTTATACATGAGTAGAACTACCTTGTTCTCTGAAAAAATAAAATTTCTTGCATTTTTATCTGTGCTTTGCAGTCAAACTTCCTTGGGTCTTGAACAAGAAATCTTCTTTTCTTGAAAACAAAATCTTTGTCTCCAGCCTTCTATAATAGGTAAATATAACAGTGTAAGATGGGTGATGGTGAATTTCTCAAGTTATTTTTTGGAATGTGATGAAACGGAAGTGTCGTAGTGTGATAAGGAGCCAACATATGATGGCTTGATAGAAAGCAAAAACTGCAAAATTGCATATATTTTCTCTTTTGTCAGCAGCATACGTTAGTGAAAAGTTCTTATAATTGTTAACTTCTAAACCATCTTCAATTTAGCCAAGCTTGAACTGTTATCATGTTTGTCATAAAAGTATTCTGATGTCAATATCATATGACCCATTCACCCATTCATGTGTGCATTTGACCTTTCGGATTAGCAAGCCATAGGTAACAGTAGTGACACAAAGGTCGCGGATAATAAGAAAATATGTACAGTACTTCTTCAGCATCTTTTCGTTTCCTTTTCTCTCCAGCTGTTCTATCTATGCCATGCTGGCAATTGAACATTTTCCTTCCCAATATTAGGAAAGGCACACCAATAAAAAACAAATTTTTGCTCCGCAAATATCTCGTGCATCTTCCCAGAGTATTTGGTGACTTCTATCCGAGGAAGGAGTTGTAAGCATTAAATTAACCCGAATGATTCCACAATTGTGGTATCATCCAAGCCATGCCAGAGGACTCGAACTAGATAAACTAGTGAGAATGCACAATAGCGGGACATGACTCCTCCTTGATAGAGTACTCAATTTGAACATGAAAGAAAAGCTTTGTAACGCCAAAGAGTTCTATCAATATATATATATACATATATACATACCAGCGTTTCTGAAATCTTTGTCAGCTTTAAAGCAAGAAAACTTCGCCGTCACTCCTGTTTCAAACTCCGCAATAATTTTATACGCCTCGTCAACAGAATTAACGTATCCTAAATTATCCGCATATCTACCATCAAGCAAATATTCGCGCTTTAAAATTCCCGCCATGCTGTTTCTGTTTGTTCCTCAAGAATCATGGGATTTACAGCTTCGGATGTTCGGCTACATCACTCGCGGATTTCCGAGAATCTTCGGTTATTTTTTGCAAGTCATTAAATATACCATCTTAGTCCCTCTCGAACGAGGTGGTTTTGGTGGATGGAATCTAATGCCGACCTATTATTTGTCACAATATTCTGTGACAAAACCTCTAAAGTATGGATGATTTCGCAAGTAAGTACGATTTTGAGACAGAATTTCACAACTCTAGTTCAGTTTGAGGGATAGTCTTGGCTGTCGCTGCTCGAAAGATATTTTTATTGGGAAATTTATTCGTTATGGCTGAGGGAAATAACTCATCTGTACCCAAGAAAAAGCGTCCAACGAATCGAGGTCCTCAGTTCTCGTTCAACATAGAAGTTCCTCGAACTCAGGAGAGCAGACTTCTCGGCATCAAAGACCGCATAAAGATGGCCAGAGGCTCGTTGAATCTTACAAAAGCGACCACAAGCACACAGAATGCAGATTTAATGGAAGCTCTTCTGTTAGCTTTTGAGGAGAAAATTGAGAGGAAACGACTGACATCGAGCGATCTGAGCTTATCATCAACGGGAAGTCCGAACCCCTCTCTTCTCTCTACACCATCCACAACTGCACGGTTTTCAATTCCTTCAGCTTCTTCTACTCCATCTTCGCGTATTTCTTTGCCTTTCAGTGATCCTTTTTCTCCAATTTCTCTTCCACAAGCAGAACGTACGCCACAAAGAATGCAAATCACTGCATCTTCAGCAGAGAACGACTCCATATATCTCTGCAGCGAAGAATCTCTGCGAACTCTGTTTTCTTTTTTCTGTAATACGCTATCGACATCATGTTGTTATTGTGGAAACCCCTCGATTGCGAATCACTTGTCTTCAATCGACAGAGTCATGTCGTGTCAGTGACAATTTCATGCGTTGGTGGAGATTCTTTCAAGTGGCTCTCCTCCCCCATCATGGGAGGATCTCCTCCAAAGTACTATGTAAATTTGAGGTGAGCACTCTTATTTTTTTCTCGAAATTTACTGAAATTTATTATCTCGGTATTTTAGAGTTTTTGTTTTTTGTAACTGGTCACTTATCTGTCTCTCTTTTTCATAGATTGATTCATGGAGTATTGTCCTGTGGCTTGACAGAGACACAATACACAAGTTTCTGTCAAGCAGCCAACATCGGGTCAAAGGGAGAAAAGACCTTTGACACAGGTTAGCAATGCACATTCTCAGATGCTCTGAAAATCATGTAGTCTTTCTCCTTGCAAGGAGAAGGCAGTCAACAGCAGTTTGCAGGCTGTTAAATCATGAATGTTCTACCAAGATACCTCAAACTGACTTAACTGTTCCTTCTTTGGTTTCTGCCTTACCAGATGCATTCTAAAATGCTTCTATTTTTAATCACTTCAACAGTCTTGAAAAAGCTTGGTTACTTGACAGTCGTGAAGAGGGTCTCCAATGAGTCAATGTTGGCTGCTCAAGAACAAGTGAAGAGTAACCCTGCATGGAGAGGTACAAGTAGTCATTTTAATTTCATTTTGTCTTTGGCCGCATACTTATACACCTACCATACTCAGAATATATTATGTAGACTGGCACGTACAAAGATATAAAATCTTATATCAGATTGTAAACCTTGAAAATATCTGTGAGTATATATATATATATATAACAACTTTATTTAAATAATAACATATAACATATTATTATTAAAAAAGGGTTATAGAAGGGAGGAACTTAATCCTCATTGTAAACTATACCCCAGATATAAAAATTTAATACTATGCAATATGCATTACATACTGAAACATTTTACATTCAGGCATATATATATATATATAAATATAAAATCTAAATAAAGAAGACATATCTAAGATAACTATTTTGTTTAAAATTATAACTAAATAATGTATAATACATAGAATAATTTAATTTTTAGTTATAGGCCTAGTTAAAAAGTGTTGATTTAGGAGCTTTCTTAAAAGCATTAATTGAGTCAAGTTCAACTACTGATGACGGTAAACTGTTCCATGTGTCGATATGTCTGTGCCAAAAAGAGTACTTAAAGATGTCTGTACGGCAAAATGGTTTATATAGTTTAAACTGATGACTTTTTCTTGATTGCCTGTTACTGAAGGATATATGATTATTAGTGTTTACAGAAGAGTGTCCTTAAATGAACTTAAAAAGCTGAATCAAACTAAGAAACTCTCTGCGCTGAACTAGTGTCGCTAGTTGCAAGGATTTCAGTCGGTCTTCATACAGAGTGTCTTTATCAATGATCCATCTTGTAACGTTCCTTTGCACGCATTCAAGTTTTTCAATCAGATATGCTTGGTGAGGAGAGAGAGAGCCGCTAATGCCAAAGCGTTCTAGTTTGAGTAGAAGACGGTCGTGAGGAACTGAGTCAAAGGCCTTTTCGAAGTCCAGAAATATTACATCAGTAGAGAGGCGTTTATCTAGTGCTTTGGCCCATTCATGGAAAAGGTGTATCAACTGAGAGGTACAGGAGTATCCAGGACAAAAGCCATACTGATGACTACTAAGTAGATTACTTGATTCAATAAATCCAAAAATGCGATTGTATATCAGTCTTTCCAGGGTCTTTGCAATCAGACTCTTAAGAGATATAGGACGATAATTCTTGACTAGATCTTTTTGGCCCTTTTTGAAAATTGGAATGATGTGAGCTGATTTCCATTCCACAGGCAAGGTGCCAGATTGGAGTGAAAAGTTAGAAGTTAGAGCAGAGAAATGTGACCATTTTTATGTTTTGATTTCTACCATTTCTTCCTGCAGTGTGTTATAACAGATGCAAGGCATGATTCCAGTCGATCAGCAGCACACACAACAGTGTCAGCCCTTTCTTTCTCATAAGATGCTTCCTACTTGATTTCTTTGTATGATATGTTGAACCTCTATTATGTTCAACACCATTCCTAAAATCATTTCATTTGCACTGATTATCTTTAGGACCAAAAAGGTGTTAGCAGTTGTCAACTGGAGTAAGGCCAATGAAACTTCATCAGTAAGCCGTGAGGTCCCTATGACAAAAGAGCTGTTGACTTATCTCTGTGAGACACAAGGTATGATAAGTTTGCATCCTCAATAATATCATATCGCATATGTAATACAAATATGGAGATCAGAAGTATATTTTATAATGCAACTAAAGTAATTCTTTTTTCAGGGTTCCATGTTGCAGAGGTGGCACATGACTTTGTATTACAGCTAAAAACATGGATCTTGTCAAAAGGAATGCTTAATTCCTTTGACTCTTGGCATGGTACTCAGTATACACTTGTATTTTTTGGCTCATTTTGTCTTGATGATTATTTCTTGAAAATTAGCCTTTTATTGGTATTAAAATTTTTTGTATATTTTCTGGTGCAAAGTCTGTGACTAAAGCAATGAAGAAAGTTGCCTCAGGACCACAGAGGGATGAGGGCTCAAAGTGGTTTTTTGAATTGTCCGACAAAGGTAAGATATCTCTCTTTTGAGAGTCATCGAAAGCTATATTCTCTCTACAATTATCTGCAGATGTCAAATTCCTTCTTGATATGAGATGAATACAATGGAATATAATAATTGTGAATATTTTACAGTGAAAAGTACAAGGACTCATGTGTACTTCTGCATGAAGAACAGTCCACCCAATGAAGAAGAATTTCAAGGTACACTGTTGAATGTAGTTAACCATTACCAGGTAATTTGAATGACTGTTTATTGAGAACATAGTATTTTGTTTTCATTTTTGTAAGTACCTTTTGTTGTGTTATTCTAGCAAGATATGACATGATCATTACCTCAAAGATTGCACATATTTCTTTAATAATGGTGAACAAGAGACATTATACTTACTATAATTATTACTACTGATTAATTAATCTATTTTTCTATAACTTGGTGTAATTATTACTCAGGGTAATCATGTCAGATGCCATGCGGAGTCACGGTGCAAGCAGAATGGCTATGTGATGAGCAAAAGATTGTTAACTAAACCTGAAGCAGTAGCTGCATACAGGAAAGCCATTATGAGCACTTCAATTTATAGGCATGCATCGGACTACATGCGGGTAAATAATTGATACATGCTGTATGTTTATGTTTTTATGCCACTCATTTACATGTCATTGAATAAGAATAACGTTTATTGTGTTATGCCTCGACCTTCACAGCCTCCCAACACATGTAAATGAGGTGGAGCAAAGTGGCGGGGTAGTCTGCAGTTAAGCCTAACAGGTTTGAATGAGTTGCCAGGACTCGAACCTTACGTTCGCGAAAAGAGTTTTGGGATCGTCACGTCCGCACAGCCCCATACTTCATTATGCATATATATATGGGGGTTTATTATTCAGTGTATCACCACTAAGTATGGGGCTGTGCGGAAATTTTTCCCTTCTGTACAGCCTGTTTTCATGCTTGTTAAGGTATTTAACGAATAAATTACGACGTTTGAAAATATACCTCCTCAAAGGAGAGAAGTCGTTGTCCACGGAGATAGAAATTATTCTTACAGAGCTGTTGCTCTCTGAAAGGACGAAATAAGCGATGAAAAACGCGGAAATCTCTCGTTCAAGTAATAGTTTGTTTGAGAAAAATCCAAAGGTCTTTGAGCTGCAACCCTTCTTCTCGAACTCCTTGGAGCATCTTGTCAGGGAAAGCAAGATCACTGGAATTCCAAGCTTCGGGAATTCGATTCCACTGTCCCTATTGATGTTGTTGGATGAAGTCTTATATCGATAGCCTCTTTGACCCAACGTATGTCACATTATCAAAAGTGAACAAAGTTCATCTCCTACAAGAAACGTTCTTCTTATTCGATGACATGTAAATGAGTGGCAGGGTATTCTGCAGTTGCTCCGTAGACTGCAGACTACACTTTGGTCCACCTCATCTAAATGTGTCGGGAGGCTTTGAAGATAAAGGCATAACAAATAACCATCGCAATCATGAAGGTAATTGACGTCAGAAGTAGTTCTACCCTAAAACTCCTGAAATAAGAAATGTAAACGCTTAAACCACTTTTCGGGTTGTTTCGAGAAGCTTGTTTCACTTTTGCGCTTGGATAGAGCTCGGATACTGACAAAGTCCTGAACAATGCATGGATTCTCTTTTCCGGAATGTTATTCTCTCGAACAGCTATCTCCTTGGCGAACTGCTTCGCAAACTCTAGACAGTCGTCCATAATCAGTCGAAACCGCAATGAAACAACAGTCAAGCACAACAAATTCAGAAATGACTCCGCCAAAGCCGATTCTCCAACGTAAAAACTGCGAGATTTCTTCAGCCATAGCATGTCGTACTTGTCGCAGGTAACATAGTAATTGGTGCCGGACTTGTTCATGCGTACGTGATATTGCTTTAAATGGATCGTGTCAGCTTTAAAATCCTTCTGGAATTCCAAACTAGGTCCATCCAACATCTGTCCCCAGATGGGTGGAAATAAAATCTCGTCGAACAATGTTTTGTTGACAACAATGATCGATGCATGACGTTCATAGATGTTTATGAAGACATATTTATTTTCCTCCACAGACATTTTTTCCTTTGCTGTTAGTAAATCGAAGACACTCTTGCCTTGCTTACGCAAATAAATGGCGGTCTCCTCAAGATCTTCCTCAAAGAAACTTTTGTCAATAATTTTTCCGAAGTAGGGTGCGTCTGGCGAAACAGCCATTTTGGGATACACGTAAGCCTTCTGGGAGTTACTACACATCACGGGCGACGAGCGGGGATAGAAAAACGACCCAAATACGAGTGGTCAGCGGTGAAACAACTTTAATACTTCATATACAGACAGATCATTTGTAGTATCAGGAAACAATCATGTTGTAAAGCCGAAGTGTAAACAGTTTACTTCGCTAAATAAAATGTTAAGCAATTCAAAAGTGTTGATTTTACATAAATCTTTTACTGCTTTAATAAACAATGAAGGCATCGGTGGCATCCGAAAGGTACCAAGAAGAATTAAATGTACGTTTTGTAGTTGCAGAAAACAATTGTGTTGTAAAGCCGAAATGTTACCAAGTTACACTTCGCTACTTAAAAAGTTAAGCAATTTTCCTCAAGCTTTAACTGGAACAATACTTTTAATGCTCTATTAACCAACGGAGGCATCGGGAAAGGCATTGGTGACACCGGGAAAGGCATCAAGAATGTAACTTGTTGTGTGACGAAAAAACGTATCTTGACTTGTTCAAAGCATTAATCACAGTTGGCTTCCTTTTCACTTGAATTTTGTATCCACAGCCTAAGATGAGAAATTTAAAATTTCTATCAGCTGAAGTTCTTTTACTGCATATTATATCTATTCAATCGCCCCCAATTCACGTGGAAAAAAGGCAAGTAGGAAAACACTGAGCTTCGAGAAACAGCCATGTTAAGGCTAATGTATTTACCATTCCTTAAATATTTACAATCAAGACCACTCGTTTAGGAGACCTTTTCTCAAAAGATCCACACGTGCAAATAATGCTGTTTTCCGTTCGAAATGTTTTTCTTCCTGTTCAATTGAACAACTGACTTAGCGTTTAAGCCGAGAAAAAAATCACAAAGTTTGAATTCTGAGATGTTGTCCACTGTTGGCTCCATCAAGTTACGATTCTGCACCATTGACGCTCGTGAAAATCTATCTTAACGTCATGCACGTCACGCAGCTAGCTACAAACCATATATATAATCATTCTTGGTGCCTTTCCAAATGCCACTGACTCCCTCTCCGAAGCCTCCATTGTTTATTAAAGCAGTAAAAGATATGAGTTCAATCAACACTTTTGAAAAATTGCTTAAACTGTGAAGTAAACTGTTAACATTTCGGCTTGACAACACGATTGTCTCTGGAACAACAAATTATATGTCTCTATTTGAAGTATAAAAGCTGTTTCACCGCTGACCGCTCATATTTGGGTCGTTTTTTCTATCCCCGCTCGTCGCCCGTGATGTAGTAACTCCATAACGACGGACATCGCGAGAGTCCTGGATCGAGTTGCATGAAAACGAGGTCAGAAAGGCCAGACTATCGCGTCGCGTCCCTCTTCGGGTTCCATCCACCAGGTCAGCATTAAGGCCTATTTACACGCCACGACTTTGTCGCATGCGACAAGCTTACGACAGGCCTACGACATGACTTAAGAGTCGTAAGCGAGTTGTAGGTTTGATTTACACGAAACAATTCGTGTCGTAAGCCTGTCGTAAGCTTGTCGCATGCGACAAAGTCGTACCGTGTAAATAGGCCCTTAGATTCCATCCACCAAAACCACCTCGGTCGAGAGGGACTGAGATGGAATATTTAATGACTTGTAAAACATAACCGAAGATTCTCGGAAATCCGTAAGTGATGTAGCCGAACATCCGAAGCTGTAAATCCCATGATTCTTGAGGAACAAACAGAAACAGCATAGCGAGAATTTTAAGTCGCGAACCATTGCTTGATGGTAGACATACAGATAATTAAGGATACGTAAATTCTGTTGATGAGGCGCATAAACTTATTGCGGAATTGAAACAGGATTGACGACGAAGTTTTCTTTCTTTAAAGCTGTCAAAGGTTTAGGGAACACCGGTGTATATATATATATATATATATATATATATATTGATATATATATATTGATATAGCTCTTTGGCATTACAAAGCTTTGCTATCGCTATTGTGCATTCTCACAAGTTTGGATGTTACCACAATTGTGGAATCATTCGGGTTAACTTAATGCTTACACCTCCTTCCTCGGACAGAAGTCACAAAATACTCGGGGAAGATGCATGAGATATTTAAGGAGCAAAAATTCGATTTTACTGGTGTGCCTTTCCTAATTTTGGGAAGGAAAGTGTTCAATTGCCCGCATGGCATAGATAAAACAGCTGGAGAGAAAAGGAAACGAAAAGATGCAGAAGAATTACTGTATATAATAATTTCTTTTTATCCTCAACCTTTGTGTTACTGTCAACTATGGCTTGCTAATTCGAAAGGTCAAATACATGAATGGGTCATATGACATTGATCTCAGAATAATTTTTATGACAAACGTGATAACAGTTCAATCTTGGCTAAATTGAAGATAGTTTTGAAGTTAACAATTATAAGAACTTTTCACTAACATATGCTGCTGACAAAGGAGAAAATATATGCAATTCTGCATTTTTTGCTTTCTATCAAGCAGTCATATGTTGGCTCCTTATCACGATATGACACTTCCGTTTTGTCACATTCCAAAAAACTTGAGAAATACACTGTCACTCATCTTACACTGTTATATTTACCTATTACAGAAGGCTGGAAACAAAGATTTTGTTTTCAAGAAAATAAGATTTCTTGTCTAAGACACAAGGAAGTTTGACTGCAAAACACAGATAAAAATGCAAGAAATTTTATTTTTTTCAGAGAACAAGGTAGTTCTACTCATGTATAAACAGAACAAATCCGGTTTAATAAATCAGATATGCAGCACGACTCCTTTTCTTCCATCCCCACTCAAAACAAGCAAACACACCTATAGAGGTTCCAGTCTGGTCTGTAAATGAAAAGGAGGAAGGTGATCACTGCAAAATTAAGCATTAGGGTTCTTATTTATAACATATTGATTATTGTATACTGATATCTAGAAATTAAGGTTGCAAGTAGCAGCCAGCTGAGTTATAGTTTGAGTTTTATCAAGTCCATTACTTTGTTAAATTTAGAGTAACCTTGTCTTGAGAGAGGAAAATTGAGGAGCTGCAATATACTTATCATCAATTAGGGACCACAAAGAAAAATTTATTTATAGAGACTTTTGAAGGAGAGGGGTAAGACTTGTGACAAGCTGGCAGACATATAGATAAACTTTACTGCTAAATGGGTTACAATACAAAGTGCTCAGTATTTGGATCAGCTATGGCTCAACTTAAACTTTGCTTTAGCTTCAAGTTTAATCCTTTGTGGTTTCCTTTCTCTGCGTTTATTTTTCAAGTTATGTACACAGAAGAACACAGAAATGACAAGGAATGCTTTTGAATATCAAGAGGCTGGAATAAGCAAGAAACCAAAACTGAATTTTAAACAGTAAAAAGTTAATTTGATCTTCCAATGTTATTTAATTTTAACCATAGAATTTGCTATTTAAATTTATCCCCTCCATTTTTCTGGGTATTGTGAGCAAAAACAAACAATTATCACAAAATGCATGGTATACAGTGGTTTGATTCACCAATGTGGCAAAGGCCTTTCACTGCCTCTCCATAAAAAGGGAAATAGTTTGTAAAATGTAAGACATTCTGCATCTTAAGTGTATACTTATTCATCCATGTGAAATTAAAGGTTACTTGAAATAAATGTGAAAGATTTATAGGATTTTCAGACCCCTGATAACAATTACCAATGTGCTGATTTGTTGTACTTAAAGGTTATGATTTTAGCGGAAATAGTGGAAGAAATTTCTGGACCTCTCCCTCAGGGCTAATAGCAGGCAATAATGTTTTCTTTTTTACCACTTGCAAGTAAAAGGACATATCACATTTTATTTGTTAAAATAAGCAAAGTCGCAAAAAAGGACCACTGTGACTGCAGTTTACAAGGTAGGAATCAAGTATTATTTTAAAGGATACTTTTCATTACTTCTGAGTTTATTGATAACTTGACTATTCCCATATGACTGCTCTATCTAACAATCCAATAAATCTATTTGGTTTCAGAAGGAGAATGCTGATCACTGCTATAACAACACCAAACAGCGCTTTATAGTACAGGATACGAAGAAATGTGACTGTCCAGCAAAGATCTACCTAAGGAAAATAATCAAGTATCCTGAAAATAAGGTCAGTTTATTTTAATTATTGAATAAGGGTTCAGGGGGCACTACCATTAACATGAATGATCACTAGCCTAATAAAGGGTGCTTAATCCTAATGGGCCTTGTGTTACATGTAGGTGAAGTGGACATATGATAAGACAACCTGGACATTTCGTTGTGCAGAATTGAAACAAATTTACCTGTAATGGAAACAGAGTGAATATTTTAGAAACCAATTTTTCAAATATTATTTTAATTAAAACATTGTATCGTTAGATTTCAGAGAACACAAAGAGTAGAAGGGAGACAATGTCAAAATTTCTGAGAACATCCCTAGAGTCAGAAAAGAAGCAAACAATAGCTACAGAGGAGCGTATTTACATATTACTTCCTAAACCTACGGATCACTTATTTCACCCCATGGGGAGGGTAAGTACTTGGCCATCAATTAAATTTTTTTTGGAATCAGGAAACTGAAGTTTGGTGGGGAATTTAAGGTGACTTAACTCACACAGATCATCAGTCTACTGTAGACTGTGCTGCTTCCACTGTCATGTCGAATATATATAAAGAATGAATAAAGATTATACATCACAACAAAAGACCAATAAAAATTAATGTACTACATGTAAAGCTTCTTTTAGCTACACTGGCACTCATTCTTCAAACTCAACATCAAGACTATAATATCAGAATTTTATCGGAGAGGGATTTCCACTGGCACTGTTTTAATGGAATGCTGTCATGGACTTTTTAAATGGATTTTCTTAAAAAATACAGTGTTCAGTACTCTGTAATTATAACATTCTGTAACTATTACTGAAAAGCCCTACCAGAGGACTGCCGATAGTAATGTTGGTATAATTTGCATTATTGTTCATTCAAAATATTTCCCTGTTTCTGAAAGGTTAAAACCACTCACATATTTCATCATAACCAGCTGCTGTTGACCAAATTTGGAAAAAATTTTCTCATATTGAACCAATGACATCAAAAGCAGCCGGCTCCAGGTTATTGAACCGTTGACCAGGAAAACCTGGGGATGAGGTTGTGTAATTTTTCAAATGAATAAATAATAAAGCAATTATTCTATGGCTATGGTCTGAATGATTTGTAATTCAAAATTATGAATGAATTCAAAATTATGAAAACTATGAATTTCTCCATCAGTTTTCTGCCTAACTCAGTTTTCTGCGTAACTTATTTTTCCTTGTTCTTGAGTTTATGGTGCTTTAATATCATGATGAAAATTGCCTGCAAGAATTTCATGGATGATACTTGTAGACCCACATTTAATCCATAGGTTATATTCTACAAGTTCAAATTGAAATACTTAACATTTAGGAGGAAGCCCAAGCTGAATATTCGAATGTTGACCGTCGGTGTATTGTCATCACACAATCATCTTAAAATTGTGAAATATGTACATCAATTTATTTAATACAAGTTTGAAGGCTTATCATGTGATAAACTTCTGATTAAGTACCTCTTCTGAAATTTCTGTACATATAAGTTTAACACAAATGCAATTAAAATTAATACTTATCTTTCTCGAGTATTTTGATGTCATTGTTCTTCTGCTCACTTGGCAGCTATGAGGCTTAGGTCGATGGTGTGTAGAATTTCCAAGAGGTGTTGCCAATCAATCAGATCGACCGAAACCAGGTTGACAACTTACGAACCGGCCAAACATTTCGTTAACAGCGCCATCGATCAAAGTATCATTACAGTCCAACAAAGGACCTGTTTTTCTGTTCAAATCTGGCAGAAACTGGCTCAGACGCACTACGCGAACTTCCTAACACTCGAGTACACTGTGAGTACGCGTCAACAAGAAAAAGCGGAAGTCACATTGTAAACTGCGGATACTCATACAAGATGCCGCTGATATGTCGTGGGCTCATCTGGTTTAGGACGATGATATATAGTGCTTTCCGGGAAAAAACCGCCACGTCGACTAATTTCCCATTATTCTACTATGGTTGCCTCGCACGATGAATCCTTGTTCGGAGAAAATATCGACAGGAGTTTGTTTGAAGAAGGTCTTGTGGAGATCGCAGATCGTTTGCGTAAGCAAGGCAAGAGTGTCTTCGATCTGAAAGCAGCAAAGGACGAAATGTCTAAGAAGAAAGACAAGTATGTTCTTATAAATATCTTTCAGGGGCATGCATCGATCGTTGTTGTCGACAAAGAATTGTTCGATAGCATCTTGTTTCCACCCAAATGGGGACAAATGTTCGATGGACCTAATTTGAAATTCCGAGGAGATTTCGAAGCTCTTAAAATGATGTTTGCCAAGGACCCTTTACATGAGTATCACGTCTGCTCAGACGAGTCCGGCAGTAAGTACATTCTTACACGCAACAGGTTTTACATGCTATGGCTGAAGAAATGTCGCAGTTTTTACGTTGGAGAATCGGCTATGGCGTACTTATACCTACAGTTGTTGTGCTTGACTGTTGTTCCATCGAAGTATCGATTGATCATCGACGACTGTTTAGAGTTTGCGAAGCGGTTCGCCAAGGAGATCGCTGTTCGAGAGAATGACATTCGGGGAACGGAAATCGAAGCGTTGTTCAGGACTTTGTCAGTATCCGAGCACTATGCAAGCGCTGTAGTGGAACAATCTTCCCGAAATAACCCGAAAAGTGGTTTAAGTGCTGCCATTTCTTTCTTCATGAGTTTTAGAATAGAAAGACTACTTCTGGCGTTAGGTATCGTCATGATCGCGATTTTTCTGTGCAGTTATATACGTTACTAAACACATTAACTTCACCATATCTCAAAGCTAATTCTCCAAAAAGGAGACGATATTTTACCTTTGTGGCTAAGGCTAACACTGTAGAGTTGTAAACAGACAATATGTACAGCGATGCTATCCTAACCGGCCGATCACTGCGATCAATCGGGCTTTCTGTTGGAAAGAAACTTTGTTTTTTCCTTTATGTCTAAATGAGCCTAAGTTTTTTTGCAATTATTGGTTTATCCTGTAACTCTTTTCTGTCTTGGTATGCCAGAGATGCAGGTTTCTCACACATGTATACAGAGAGCTGAAAACAGCATTTGTTATGTAGTGTAAATAACCTTTTCTGGGGTGGGGTGGGGGGAGTCAGTGCCATAGATGAATTTGTACTCCTCTCACCTCAAATATATCATTGTTATGTATACTCTGAAAATAATGCACAGACAATACTTCAAGAGGAACACATGTACCTTGAGGCAGCCCTCAACAACACAAATCTCTAGAGAATAAAATATTTTGAACCCCATATTACTATAACAATGGGTTGCAACAGCAATACACCTTATTGTTAATATGAAATTGGTATAGTTTTCAGATATGAGTGTCTCAAAGGCTCTTTGTAAAAAGGTACAGTACTGATATTCCTCTATAACAGTTTCTTGGTGAACAGGACCAGAGTAGTTTTCACTATATTCCAGTTGATAATCAGTATCAAACACACATAATACTGTTGGTAGTTCTGACTGCATTAAAAATGCCTGTCTGGCTAATTGTGACAAAGTTGAATAAAACTGATTTCCAATATTAATTATTTGTATAAGATCATTTGCAGAGCTGATCCCCTGTGTGGAAATCAAAGAGCACAAACTCCTTGCAACACATTTTTTTCTTGCATTCTGTCAAAAAACTAACTCGTTACCTTGACTTCATGGAGCTGCTATTGTTTTGTTAAGGTCAAAGTATATTGGAGGACCAGGATTTTTTCTATGTCACTACTTAATTTAGAGTTGCAGTAATTTGCTATATGAACCTCACTCTTGCATATGAGGTTCTTTTACAGACAAAATATCGAACATGGATACATTAATGTTTTGTTCAATTATGTTCTTGTTATGCGTTATAATATAAGTCTTAAAATAAAATAAATCAATTCATCCGGATTACATCGATTTTGGATGTCATACATCGATGTTGTGCAGCATACATCGCTTTCCTGGCTCATTCACGCGTGACCTTAAATAACTAAAAGATGTTCAATACAACTAAAGGATGAGGAAGCGGAAATAGAAATGACCGGAAGTCAGATTAAACAAGAAGCCACTGCAACTAAGGTCAGCATTAGATTCCATCCACCAAAACCACCTTGGTTGAGAGGGACTGGGATGGAATATTTAATGACTTGCAAAACATAACCGAAGATTCTCAGAAATCTGCAAGTGATGTAGCCGAACATCCGAAGCTGTAAATCCCATGATTCTTGAGGAACAAACAGAAACAGCATAGCGAGAATTTTAAGTCGCAAACCATTGATGGTAGACAAACAGATAATTTAGGATATGTAAATTCTGTTGATGAGGCGCATAAACTTATTGCGGAATTTGAAACAGGATTGACGACGAAGTTTTCTTTCTTTAAAGCTGTCAAAGGTTTTGGGAACACCGGTGTGTGTGTATATAGATATATATATATATATATATATATATATTGATATATATATATATATATATTGATATAGCTCTTTGGCAATACAAAGCTTTGCTATCGCTATTGTGCGTTTTCACTAGTTTATCTAGTTTAAGTTCTACCACAATTGTGGAATCATTCGCATTAATTTAATGCATACACCTCCTTCCTCGGACAGAAATCACAAAATACTGGGGGAAGATGCGTGAGATATTTAAGGAGCAAAAATTCGTTTTTTACTGGTGTGCCTTTCCTAATTTTGGGAAGGGAAGTGTTCAATTGCCAGCACGGCATAGATAGAACAGCTAGAGAGAAAAAGAAACGAAAAGATGCAGAAGAAGTACTGTATATAATAATTTCTTTTTATCCTCAACCTTTGTGTTTCTGTCAACTATGGCTTGCTAATTCAAAAGGTCAAATACATGAATGGGTCATATGACATTGATCTCAGAATACTTTTATGACAAACGGGATAACAATTCAATCTTGACTAAATTGAAGATGGTTTAGAAGTTAACAATTATAAGAACTTTTCACTAACATATGCTGCTGACAAAGGAGAAAATATATGCAATTCTGCATTTTTTGCTTTCTATCAAGCAATCATATGTTGGCTCCTTATCACACTATGACACTTCCGTTTTGTCACATTCCAAAAAATAACTTGAGAAATACACTGTCACTCATCTTACACTGTTATATTTACCTATTACAGAAGGCTGGAAACAAAGATTTTGTTTTCAAGGAAATAAGATTTCTTGTCCAAGACACAAGGAAGTTTGACTGCAAAGCACAGATAAAAATGCGAGAAATTTTTTCTTTCAGAGAACAAGGTAGTTCTACTCATGTATAAACAGAACAAATCCAATTTAATAAATCAGATATGCGGCATGACTCCTTTTCTTCCATCCCCACTCAAAACAAGCAAACACACCTATAGAGGTTCCAGTCTGGTCTGTAAATGAAAAGGAGGAAGGTGATCACTGCAAAATTAAGCATTAGGGTTCTTATTTATAACATATTGATTATTGTATACTGATATCTAGAAATTAAGGTTGCAAGTAGCAGCCAGCTGAGTTATAGTTTGAGTTTTATCAAGTCCATTACTTTGTTAAATTTAGAGTAACCTTGTCTTGAGAGAGGAAAATTGAGGAGCTGTAATATACTTATCATCAATTAGGGACCACAAAGAAAAATTTATTTATAGAGACTTTTGAAGGAGAGGGGTAAGACTTGTGACAAGCTGGCAGACATATAGATAAACTTTACTGCTAAATGGGTTACAATACAAAGTGCTCAGTATTTGGATCAGCTATGGCTCAACTTAAACTTTGCTTTAGCTTCAAGTTTAATCCTTTGTGGTTTCCTTTCTCTGTGTTTATTTTTCAAGTTATGTACACAGAAGAACACAGAAATGACAAGGAATGCTTTTGAATATCAAGAGGCTGGAATAAGCAAGAAACCAAAACTGAATTTTAAACAGTAAAAAGTTAATTTGATCTTCCAATGTTATTTAATTTTAACCATAGAATTTGCTATTTAAATTTATCCCCTCCATTTTTCTGGGTATTGTGAGCAAAAACAAACAATTATCACAAAATGCATGGTATACAGTGGTTTGATTCACCAATGTGGCAAAGGCCTTTCACTGTCTCTCCTTAAAAAGGGAAATAGTTTGTAAAATGTAAGACATTCTGCATCTTGAGTGTATACTTATTCATCCATGTGAAATTAAAGGTTACTTGAAATAAATGTGAAAGATTTATAGGATTTTCAGACCCCTGATAACAATTACTAATGTGCTGATTTGTTGTACTTAAAGGTTATGATTTTAGCGGAAATAGTGGAAGAAATTTCTGGACCTGGAATTTTGTTGCAAATGTTTTTTTAAATCAGTTTAAGTCAGTTAAAAACTCTCCTGTTTCAAGATTACATGATTACCACACCAGAACCTTTTGTGGCTATATTATGCACCATGTTATGATTATGGTTTCAATAATAAAAGGTGCTGACTTAAGAACTTTCCAAAATATCTCTACATACAAAGAAATAGATTGTGGTTATGTACTCCAAATAGCAGGTCACATCAGTCTTCTGTAAGGAAGTAGCAGGAATTTCTGTGGTGGTTTTGGTGGATGGAGAGAAACATCCACCGAAACCACTTTATTCTATGTGTTAAGAGTTATGATAATCATTATGAACGTTTGGTCGGTCAGCAATTATGCACCATAAAAAATAATTAGCCAGAGCACTAACTGCTAATTAGTGGTATAAATCTTTTGTCTCCCTGAACATCTAACAGTGGCTATAGATAAAATTTAAAAAATATATTGTTGATGGTTTTGGTCAAAGTTTTGGTGGATGTTCCCTAATGACATCCACCAAAACTACGTAACATCTAAGCACCTTTAAAATACGTGAAATATCTGCATAAAATTGCGTAAAATGTTTTATAATACTACAATCGAACAATAAATTAATACTTACCATTTCTTTAGTAAAAAGTTTTGACGCAATTTCCCAAACAAATAATACACTTGGGTCATCGGGATAAGTCGGCATGTTGTCGTAGCTTCGTAATTTTCATTTAGTATAACAAGTCATGAGTTGTCCATCATTCCATCTCAGTCCCTCTTGACCAAGGTGGTTTTGGTGGATGGAATCTAATGCTGACCTTGTATATTATTGTTTTGATCGTGCGCGGTTGTTTTGACCGAACGCACAAGGTCACTTGCAGGGTTTGAATAAATTATTCTAGCACTTGATGCGCGCGCTTTGCTTCTGCATAATTATGATAAGCTATCTCGTATTTTTTCATGTATATTATTAATACATAATCACATAATTTTTCTCGTGCAATTTGGAATAAATAAGCACTTGTAAATTTTTTCAAAGACCACAAATTGCACTCGCCCTGCGGGCTCGTGCAATTTTATTAGTCTTTGAAAAAATCTACTCGTGCTTATTTATTCCAAATTGCACTCGAAATTATGTGATTATCTATACTAAGTGGACTGAATAGTGAACAGGTTTCAAAGACGGAAAAGCATTCCTGATTTCAGAACACAATGAAGGAATAGGAAAGACAAGGATGAAAGTAGCATGTGGGACAATTTAGCTGACAACGTTGGAAACTATTTTCCGAAAATGATGGTCTCTATTAAAGACACATACAGAACTCATAGATGAATGTAGGTGATGATAATGGTCATCCATACGGTAGATAGATGCTGATTTAGAAATTTATTGAAAATTTAATTCGTCAGTGCTTGATTCGTAACCGTCACACATTGTTTTACATTACTATGATAAGTTTTACATGGTTGTACATGTCAACATACCATCCATGCAAGACTTACTATGGTTATGTAAAACATTGTATGACGGTTACGAATAAGGCACTGGAAAATGAAAATTTCAATACATTTTGGACTGGAAATCAAAATCTAGTAAAATGATTTGCCAAAGCATAGAAATGTAGTGTTTTTCCTGCCTATCCGGGCCGTTTTAAACGTCTTTCATTTTTAATCAATCACTCATGATGGTCCGCCTGTGGTTGGAAAAAGTTTGCTAACAACACCTTGGCACACTATATCTGCATTGAACGCCAAATTCATCGTTCAGTTGGTGGGCGTTGGCGATAAATTTAGCACGTAGGACTCTAGTTTTTCTTTAGTATTAAAACTGATATGAAACTAAAAAGTTTCCGTATAAATTGCAGTCAATTAGGATTAGCACAATTCGAGATGTCAACTCGTTGCTTTACAACTTTAACAACGGCTTCTCTTTGTCAATGGAAACAACTTGTTTTAACACCATTTTAAATGCCTTTCACTGATTGGAAAGCCGACGACGAATATATTGAGAACCTGATTGACATTCGTAGATTTCTACATTTATTTAAAATGTAAAACATTTACTGGTTTTAATTTTAATCAAAAACGTTCTATCTGACTAAATAAATACAAACTAAAAATAGGTAAATTTTACCCTTTTTTCTATCAAATTAAGAGAATTGGCGAATTAAGGATAAATTTTAAAGTCTTCTTCCGTTCCTCAACCACGTTTTCCATAATGGTGACGAGTTGTCAACTTACTCGTTACTTAGTAGTCAGGTACTCGTTTTCATTCAGTATTATTCTTTAAAATAAAAAATAACAAACTCATTTTTCATTTGATTCCCTTTAAATGTAAATTGTTCCGTAATCCATAGGGCGATAGAGGTCTCAATGGGCGATTGCAAGGTACGAATAAAGTGAAATTGTAGTCATAAATCAGCATAATGTCGATAAATGTCACCTTGCTTAAACAAACTGACGGATGAGCAAAATGCATGAAGCTTTTACGGTTGGGAATCAGTGAAACGACAACGTCAGTTTATCTCACGGACAAATTTAATGCAACTAGCGCGCGGAGATTTCAACTTAGCTTACAAAACGGAAGAACTAGACCACCTGCAATCTCTATTCCTGATCGGATTTCAGTTATTGTTTGACTTTAAAAAATTAAAAAATCGCGAGATAATCAGCAAATGTCAAACAAATTAAAAAAGAGAAGAAAGTGAGGTATAACTTGTCACTTGCGCTGTTTTTGGGGACAGAGACCGGGCTTAATTTCTTGAAAGAAGCTTGCTGTAATTATTAGAATTTTGCATTTACTTCGTATTTTCAAAAGGTGCAAAAAAAAAAAACAAATGCCTCCCTTTGAAAGTTTCCCACATAATTAATTTTAAATGGTATATAGGGAGACAATTTTTTTTACAGATCTGTCAAATTGTGCCAGGTTAAAAATTACTCCTTCGTCTATAATTGCTTTTAGTTTTAATTACGTCCGCAAAAACGCCGATTTTCCAACAGATGTCGATCAGCCTAGTAGGCTCGTTGCCAGCTTTCCCGTTCACCGAATTAAATGTTTTTGTTATTATGAAATCTCAATTTTTCGAGGCGAGTTCCTCGGCTACTCAGTTTCCTGAAGGTTGAAAGCTGTTGAAAGCTGAGTGTATTCAGTCTCTTCCCGGCATAAACCTTGAAAGCCCTTTAAAATAAAGTAGTTTAATACTTAAGGTATATGTATAATTATTATATATTTCTTGTTTCTTCGAATTCGGCAGACTCGTGTTTAAGTTTGAACTGATCATGCCTTTCACTGTGGATTCGGGATGTTTGTCTGTTTACTGCACAATCTCTAATTATTGATTTATGAGCAACACGGTTTCTCCGTCTTCTCTTGTACACATCGGGTAGAAGCTTATTCAAAATAGCTAGAAATCCAGTCCGGAATTGTCTCCTCATGCAGAAATAGATAACGGGCTTCAGCGCGCATGGTAGAAATATGCTATATGTTGACATCAGTGATGCTTGTCTTGGCATTTCTATCCCAACGGCTGCCAGCAGAAAAAGCAGCAAAATCGGAAACCAGCACAGGAGTACCATGATTACAACTGAAAACAGAGTTTTGGCCGAGTCGATTTCCTCAGACGCAATGGAAGTCACTGACGTAAACGACTTTATACGTTTGTTCATCTCGATCAGAAGCTTCACCCTCACAAAGCATGCAATAATAACAAAAACTGGCAGACCGATCATTAATAGTGTGAAAACCGCGGCGTAGAACAAATTAGAACCAAAGAATATAAAACACATGGCGTTTCCTGGCAAGAAGAGGAAATCTCCCCATCCCAAAAATGGTGGAAAAGCACATAACGCGGCGAAACTCCAGATTAGTATTATCATCCATGTGATGTTTTGCTTTCTGAAGACGTTCATGTACCTTAAGAGGCTCGTTATCAAGAAACATCGGCTGATGCTTATCGCTGCTAGAGTTATAATTGAGACTGTCAGGAGGAGACAGCTCACATAGGCGACCATGGAACAAAGAGCATTTCCAAAAATCCACCTTCCTGTTATGAGAACAACCATACCGAATGGAACACAAAGAACAGTTGCCATCAAATCCACAAAAATCACGTTAAGAAGAAGCAAATTGTGCCATGTGCGAAGACGTGGGCTCGTATACATAATGAAACACGAGAAAATGTTGCCAGTTGTTGATATAACAAAAATAACGGCTAAAACAATAGTTTCGATAACTACAAGGTAGGTCGGTCGCTCTAAAAGATCTCTTGCCGCTTTCCAACTGCTTACGTTTAGATCTGTCATGATGAACTTGAAAAACGAACCAAAAATTTTCAGTTTTTTTAACTCTTCAGGAAAAGCTCCCTACCCCTTCTGCTACCGAAAATTACTTAAAACTTAAGGAAGTTCCAACTACCGACCATAAATCTCCTCTGGATGCTGTCTGCATGCGGTTCACCCACTGTACAAGTATTTCTTATAACAGACTTTCCATCAACGCTACTGGCTGTGAGCTCAATTGACTTTTCATATACACTTCATGTACTGAATATCCTAAACCCTCACGTCAAAAAATTTTTCTCTATAACCTTTTCCTCTCTTTTTTGTCCTGTCATTTGCGTAAGTCATCGGCGATCTGAGGTTTTAATTCGCGGCGAAATATAATTATTTAAATAAGATGCCTTTTCTCCGCCTAATTTGAAAGTAATATTAGTCATGCTTTGCGATTCCTGTTTAGATATTAATGTCAAGATGGGAAGAAACAGACTGAACTTTTAATTAAAGCGTTATTTGAACACATGTTTTAGTTCTAGGGCAGCTGGTGCTACACTCTCTTTACCCAAAGGTTTTGTCTTATCATATTTGACTTCAACTGTGATGTTTCTCTGAAATTTTTTGAGCACAGAAATCTGAATCTGAAGTCATCTTGGGAAAGTCTGCGATATTTCGAGTAGTATTTTTGCATTGTTATCTTTATTCAAACATTTAAAATTTTACGTTAAAAGAACATGTTAGAATGTCCTGACTGACTTTAGTTGTCAAGATGTGTTCATTCGTGAATCTGGCATTGCGCTTAAGCCGCTCGTTGATAGCTTGTCAAAACATATTTACCGTGATACATGCCCAGGACTTGAGCTAAAGGAGGCTTGTTTTTCCACTCCTGCCAGGCCTATTTATCCCGGTGAGCCATAGATATCTTTTAATATACGCAAAAAAACAGTTTTCTGATTGGCTGGAATTTTTTCCATTTAACATTTCACACGCGGACATGGCGAATAAACAACACCAAGCTTTCGCCTGTTTTCAAGTCATTAAAAGTCATTTCAAAACCGCACGTTCAATATCTCTTTCTCACGGCTCGAAAATTTTTCGAATACTTTCTGGTATCGTCTCATGAAAACTATAAATATAAGCCGATACAAGTTAAAATTTTCCCTTTAAATGTTAATAAATATTCTAATAAAGATGCTTCTGTAAACGTGACCCGTGGACATGTCCTAATTCCTGGTGTAATGTTATTAATGTAGAAGAGTGTTATTTGTTTTGTCATGAGCTTGGGACAAAGAATTCGAAAAAATTACTATTTGCTATCTTTCGTATTTCATTGGCTCACACGACGCTTTGAACAATGCTACTACAAACGGTATTCAGATCCCGTATAGAATATGAGAAATCGAGTTCTTCTTTGCTCAGTGGTTGAAAATCGAAGCACAAATTCGAAGATCTGAGGTTCGTTTGTCGTGGAAGACTCTTTTTTCGTTTCAAGCTCCAGAAGTTACCTTTCTTTAATCGATGACCGCGAGTTGAAAAATTTACCCTCTTTCTCATTCTATCAAAAGGCGGAGTTTATTATTTCATAGCAACGAAGGTCATTGAATCGACAAATTTCTAAATGCAAATACACGGGGCAACCGGTCAGAAAACACAGTTGTGTGTTGATAAATGACAGAGAGACAAATGAAAATGAACAAATAAAACTCAATAAATAGTTATGATAAATACAAATTATATCAATAAACTGCCATTGTTACAAGCAAAAGTTTCTTAACTGACCTAAATTTAAAAAAAATTGATAAATATAAGTAAAGCGAAATAAGGAATTAGTCGAAGATATGCCATCACGGATCCTTGGTTTTATATCTTTATCCTCATTTTATACATTTAGCTTTTTTGTTTTGTTTCTTTGTTTTTGTTTTTTTGTTTTTGTTGTTTTATTTTTCCCCGCTTTTGTTTATCTTTTAGTTTTCAACTTTTTTTTCCCTGTTGCGGTCGTGTCGTGCAGGCTACTTTCGTTTCCAAGCTGCTCTCTGTCAGTAATAACTGGTCCTTTACATGTAAGAAAGAACTGAGTACTAGCACACGAAGGTGTTGTTGTCGGCCATTTTAGAAGTTTAGTGTCATCGACACAACCTTATTTTCATAGGGTTTTTGCACGATCACCTGGAGAAATATGTCTGATCGGAAAGCTGAGTTAGAGAAAAAGCGAAGGCGCTTAGAAGAAATCAAACGAGCTCGAGAAGAAAAGAAAAAGGTGAGAGTTCGCCAAGAACCAGTGCTGTTCTGACTTGGTGATTTCAACTTGCTGTATGTACAAAGCTGATTGGTTAAATAGATCTTAACTGTTCTTGTTTTGGTGCAAATATAAAATGTGCATTAAGGAGATTGCATCAGCTAGAAGGTATACGTAAGATTTGTAAATACGAGTACTTGTATGTACGTAAATTTTTAAAAATTGATCGATAAATCACAGACTGTTGAATGAATATGATCGATTTACACTTAGTACTTGGTGGAGTGATTGAATATCGTTCTCAAAAAGAAAGTACATTTGTTTTTATTCCGCCTATCCCGCAACAAGAAACACTTATTGTCAAATGCAGATGGGTACTTGTAGCTGGATGTACATGTACAGTGGCAAGAATCCTAAGTGCTTAGTTGGGGTGCTGAGAATAACATAAGAACCTCAAATGTTTTTTTTTTGGCTGTCCACTTGCTGAAATTGTCGTATTGAAAGATTCTCCAACATTTTTAATCCAGGAAAGTAGTCCTGTGTTGCTTTGATCTTACTTAATCACACTCAATGATGGGTTGAAAGAGAGATAAAAAGAAAAAAATAAAATACTCAGCCAACAATTAAGACAGAGGACTCAAATAAATTTAATATGGTCAATTTCTCTAGAACCTGAGATCTTATTTGCTCATGGTGATTTTTGCTGTTTTTTTTTCTGGTTGGTCTTTATGATCACTGTGGTTTTGGTCATATGAAACTTGTTCATGGAAGATGGTACAAAAATTGTGTTATATTTAAACTCTTGTCTCATCAAAACTTTTTTTTATGTTGACGTGCTAATTATCATTGCATTCACAATAATTGTGTAATTATTACTCTTTTCATTATATTGATATTGTTATCCTGTCTCAGTGGTTTTGTTAGTGGTAGGGACTGAAATCTGTCATTTCTCCAATTATCTCTGGATAGGTTGCTTTTTCTTATGCTAGCAGTATGTGGGGCATTTCTCACATATGAGTGTAGTTATTAGATAGCTCTCTGTTTCAATTATGGACTGGAGCATCCAATTTAAAATTATATCTGGCTGTAGGGTTTGATTTTGTTTGGGATAATCCAGGGGTTAAATAGGTTTTTCCATAGTGGTTGACTGATAGTGTTATAGGCTGCTGTACCAGAAAAGGGGCTGTTAGACAAAACCCAAACACATGCAGGCTAAATAGAGGTCGTAAGAGGTCTTACAAGTGCAGAAGACTGTCCATAACCTGCTTTTATGGAAACCCCTAGGTAATCAGATTTCTTCTACTTCATGCCAAAGTTGTTGTACCTCTTTGTTTATTTGTTTTAATTTCCAATTTTTATAACTTGCAGCAAGAGCAAGAGCAAAGCAAGACAGCGGCTGCACCAAAGGGTGGTGCCAGTGCTACTTCTGCATCAACAGAATCCAAAGAGACTGATATCGAGAGGAAAAAGAGGGAAGCTGATGAGCTGCTCAAGGGAATTATTCCTGATGATGTAATTGATGGCACTGCAGGTCTGCATTGTTTCTTTTCTAAAATCTTTTCTTTTGTTTATCTTTTCAATAACATGAATACATTCATGTTCAAAAGCCATCAACCAAGTTATGAATTTGTTTCAAATTCTGTTCATCATCTTGTGGACTATTTAAAAGAGCAAAAGTATCCTACTTGCCAGCTGATTGTGCATCATACAGTCTGTACTGGTTTGAATCAATAGCAATACCTGAATGAGATATGCTCTCCTGGAAAATGTGAAAAAGTGAAATGACTAAGATGTGCATTCCTTTATTCTGAACCTGTGTGGAGGAAGTCCACATTACAGGTCTGCAGTCAGCATGAGAGTTAATGTTATGGTCATCAACCCTTAAACTCCCAAGGTCTCATTGGTAAATCTCCTTACTGTCTGCCAAATGATTCTCATGATGTTAGTTGGGAGAATTTGGTATGGGATCAATTAGTATTCCAATAATTGATATTTTTCTTTTCTCATCACTTGTCTGCATGATATTGTATTGATATGGTAAGGAGAAATTCTGTCTTGGCCACTCACGGGAGTTAAAGGGTTAAGTGCTTTGACCAGTGTAACAGTAGCTCTGCGTCAGAATTTCCACTGTTAGAAAGTTCTCAAGGTGAAGGGAACAAAGAGTAATTTAAATCTAAAGAGAGAATCAGTTTTGTAGGGACTTCACTAAAGTAGGAGTTTGCTATCTCACAATGAACAGTTTAAATCAGAAACCTTAAATGTGTGAGGAGTAATGCAAATGTAGTTTCAGGGTGAGAGCATAAGATTCACTTTGTTTTTGTGACTCACATGCTCAATGTGTGAGACTTGTAAGCTCTGTATGACAACTATAGTGTATGACGTTCACTCTTGTCTAGTAGCCTTCCTATCCCCATACTGTAGATGGATGCTTTAAGCATCAATATCACATGAGTTATGTCTTTCATTAGTGTCTCCCCTCATACCAAGATCTACCAAAAGCGAAGGAGCCAGCCCAGGTAAAGATGTAACATCAAGGCCTTTGGCACACCAGTAAGTAAAACATGCTGCCTCCAATAATAATTATTATAATTATCTGTTTATTCTTTTCTAAGTAAAATTTACTTTATACCATCATAGTACTGGTGTATTCTCTTTTCTGTCTTGAGGATTTTTCTTGGGATTCTTCTGTTATTGTCCTTCCACCAAAACCAAAATTTGAAATTCCAAACAGGCCTGAGTGGAAAATATTGTATGCCATCATTACACATGTGCATATTTTTTTTTTTTTTGTTCAGCGTTTTTGTCTTAGGGATTTTTCTCTGTGTTCTCCAGTTTTTGATCTTCCCCCAAAACCATTATTTGAAATTCTGAGGAGACCTAGGTGCATGCATCTTGTCAAAAGATGTGTTTTTGGCTCCTTGAAACTGCATGGACTAACAAATTACCTTTTACCTGGCTTGTTGCTTAGTGGTGACAGCTGGCAAAGTTTGCCAGATTAAAAGGTGGCAGTTGGGGGCTGAATTTTTGATGTTACACACTCACAATTGTTTGATAGCAAATTCTTTCATCTAATTGAAAATATTTAATATATGTATACCTTACTAGCCTGAGTATAAGGGACATTATAATAAAACACTGTATGAGCACTTTTTTATGTGACTTCTTTTCATTTTTTGCATCACTGTTTTGTAAACAGGAAGCCTAGTAATACTGCTTTCCTTGTGCTGCCTCACTTTAAAATTTCAGCTAGTAGTTTAATTTCTTAGCTACAACCCTTTTTACTATAGCTAATTTTCCATTTCCCACCAGTCAACTCAATTTATCATTTATCAAATGGTCACTTACTTTCCCTTTAGAGAGAAGAAAAGGCCAGTGAAGTTGGGTGTATCACAGCTTACTCAGACAAATATTCCACCCAAGGTCAGTACCATCACTGTTTCAGTACATTTCTTTCAGCCACTATGCATATCACCTTGTGAAATGTACCTTCAGTAGTGTTACAACCATGCTGATAAGCTACCAGTAATTCAAAACAAGTTTCAGGTAGTGGTGACTTTATATACTTACCAGGACTAGGTTGTTCAAAGCTGGGATAACAAAGGGTTTGTGTGAAATCTAATTTCAAATCTGAAATCTTTAAAAGAAAATTCAGTTGAACTCTTTTTGTCCACAAAGGTCTGGATTAAAATTGAAATCAAACCCTGTGCTAGCACTAATCTGCCATCAAACAATTGGGTCTTGGCTCATGTTGTTTAAGGCTGGGTTAAGAATTAATCCAGGGTTTGAGTGAAATCTGATTTAAGATCTTAAAACTTATAAATAAAATCCAGCTCTTCAATCTTTTTGTCCACCATTTTTATTTTGTTCTCCATTTTTTTTTTTTTGTTCTTAAAAGAAAAGCAAAAATTATTCCAAAAAGGCTTTTGAACAAAGGTATGAAGAAACCTGGATTAAATTGTAACCCTTGGTTGGAGCTAATCCACAATCAAACAATTAGGCCCTGGGCCAGGTTGGGTCAAGATAACCCAGGGTTGGTGTAAAATTTGATTTCAGATCTGAATACTTGAAAGAAAATTCAGCATACTTTTTTTGGTTACAATTTGGTGTTTGGATGCTTTGAAGAGAAGAGAGAAAATTTATCCAAACAGGTTTTTGAACAGAGGAGTGAAGAAACTGGGATGAAAATTTAAACTAGGGCTCAGAAGTTTAGTTTAATATACCCTTTACACCCTAACATCAGTATGCATATTGTCCATTCTGAATTTTTCTGAATTCTGTACATTTCCATGGGTTCCGACAAGAAAGGCAACAAATTTGGTGTAAATTTTATGTCTTGGGCATAGTACATGAATGCTGAAGAGAAATCTTACACACAGTGTGCAAAGATAAAAAATGCTGTGTCTTTTACATATTGACACTGAAAAATCATTCTGTACATTTTCATCAGGAACCAGTTTTGTATAACAAAGAAACACAAACTCAAAATGCAGAGCCAGAAGAACCACCTGGTGAGTTAGAGATTTTAAGAGTGTAACTTAGGGTAGCAGTAATTACAAGGTAGGGTGACAGAAGTAATTGCCTATACCACTGACCACTGAAGAAATTTTGAAAAACATCTAAAGTATATACATACAACTATTTATTAATAAAGATTCCTAGTACTGGGTATTAACACACTGGGTAAACTGCAAACTTGTGCAACAACAAGAAGACACTTTGTCTGTCAGGCCAACCTAACATTTTCTGCATTCTTTAACCCTTTAACTCCCAAGATCTCTTTAGTAATTCTCCTTACTGTCTGCCATATAGTTATTTTGGTGTTAGTTTGGAGAATTTGGTATTGGATCAACTAATAATCCCCTAGTTAATATTTTTCTTTATTCTCGTCACTTGTCTGCTTGATATTCTATTGATATTTCAAGGAGAAATTCCGTCTTGGTCACTCATGGGAATCAAAAGGTTAATTGCCTATAAGCTTTTGATGTCCAGGAACCTCTGAAGGAGACAGTTCCTAGACTAGTTAAAGTGTACCTCTGCCATGGCTGACATTCCCTTTAACTCATCCATGAGCCCACAATCCTACCTGGGGAAGGCAGGGTGGAATTAAGCATCATACCATGTACTACAAGATGGTTAATGTGGTAAAAACTCCATCCAGATCATGGGTGGAATATGTGCCAGAAAAATTCAGAACCATCAGCCACTAACTACTTCAATCCTCTATGTTGTTAACTTGAATAGTTAACATGAGCTGAATAGCAAGTTCTTTAAAATTATTTATTGTTTATTTGATAATTTTTTTTAGATGAATTTGAGACTCCAGCTGCACCAAAGCCAAAGGAGACTGAAGCACAACCTGAACCTGAAGATGGAGGAGAAGATGGAAGAGAAGAAGGTTATTAAAGTATTTATTTTGTTTATAAGATACGACATTCAATCCATCTGATCCAGGTTCAAAGGATGGATAATGCTATTCTTTGCACAGATTTGTCTTTTAGATAGTGCAGTACTTTTTATTAAATTATACTAATCCATTGGTTCGTGTTATCCACCCTTTGAATTAGTGGTCCTATGGTTTTTACAAATACAAGAAGCTACTCCACCTTTATCCTTTTAGTCCATCATTCTTTAAATCAAGCCCTTTGTAAAAAGTCCCTGGAATTTTTCAGTCTTTCAGTTGTTCGTTTTTGAACCAGATAGAACCTTCTTGTTATTAAATGAGGGAACATCACTTTTTTTCTTTGATTCTAATTCATTTCCCCCCCCTGCAGTGCCTGTCATAGAGCTGAAAAACTCCTTGAAATTTAGTTCTCTCTTTCAGTTTGTTGGCTATTTAAAGGTTTTTCATTTTTTTTAACCAGATTGAACCTTCTTGTAATTCAATGAGGGGAGGAAACTTCACCTTCTTTTCGATGATTCTTATTCATTTACTCCCCCTACAGTGCCTGTCATAGAGCTCAGTGAAGAACAAAAGGAACAGATATTGAATTCTGGAGAATTCAGCAAGTTCTTTGATAAAGCGACAAGAATGATGGAAAGAGCCTTGTGTGAAACAGTTGATATCACATTTGATTACTCTGGAGCTGAGACAGAGGACACTGAAGGGTAGGTTTTTTTTTCTGGTAACCTGTTTATCCCAAAGAGCGACAAATATGTAATTTCTCACAACAGTATCACCCCTGAGTCAAATATCTAGGTTATGAGAATAGAGGAAATGATTATGAACTCAAAAAGCTCTTAGTTGTTAAACAAATTCTCCTTGTTAGCATCTTAGGAAATGTTTAGAGAACAGTATGGAGAATATGCACACTGATCTCCCATGATCCAATTACTTCTATCCTGACTGATTGTCATGGGTTCCTCCTTAAATTGTACTGGAGGATTCCATTTTAAATCAAGATAAAACTCTCTGGCTGACAGGCTTCTCTGTTCTCATAACCTGTTTGGGAGATATTGAATTAAATTTGCAATAAGGAGTTACAATTTGATCTTTTCTTGTAGTTAAAGATTCAAAGCTTAAAAATCCAGGTTAAGCTCTGGGGTTGAAATGTTGGTCTATTTGGCCAGTAGGAGTCTTCTCTTAATTTACCTTGCACACTGCTTTTTTGAGTGCTTATCATTGCATTGGTGTATATTTATGAAGTTAATCCTCAGCATTTTTTTTTTCTTTTGTCACAGAGACACACAGGCCTCTGGTAAACTCTCATTCAACCGAGAGTTCTTTGATGAGAGGTGGTCAAGGCATAGGACAGTGACTTGCCTGGACTGGTCAACACAGGTACTGGAGGATGATAATTTGTTGTTGTTGTTGTGTTCAGTAGACTTCATTTAAAATTGTTTAATTTTGTGGAAGAAGAAAAATATATTGTAGAAGTTGTGGCACCAGAACAACTCCAGAAATGCAAGATTTTACACCCTAAAATCAGTATGCACATTCTCCAAACTGTTTTCTAAACGTTTCCTAAGATACCGACATGGAGAATTTATCTGACAGTCAAGAGCTTCTTCAGTCGTTGATCAGCTCCTTTATTCTCCTGACCTTAATGTTTGATTCAGGGGTGATATGGTTAGGAGAAATTAGATGTCGGTCACTCTTAGAGGTTAAAGGAATAACCCTAGACCGCAAGTAGGCCGCCAGTATTAGCGCTTCAGGTTACGTGTTTCTCCGCCGGCGGAAAGATTTGTGTATTAGTGCCAACCCCTCTCAGACCTCCGCCTGCTCGCGTCGCTCAAGGCTCATACTTTCCCACAAAACGCTCAAGCTGAAGTTTTTACAGTAATCCCCTACCTAGAGGGAGTGAGTATGGATAAGCTTACAAAATTATTTTCTCTCGGACATGTATGTGACGTGCAATCATTTTAATCTAACAGCAAAGTAAAAAATGGCGTAAATTGGTCACCCAAAGAGTTTCAAAGCTGACGTTTCGAGCGTAAGCCTTTCGTCCTTCGCTTTGTCGAAGGGCTAACGCTCGAAACGTCAGCTTTGAAACTATTTACAGTGGCCAATTTTCATTGTTTACTCAGTTGATAATACCAAATTACCTTGTTGTACTCTCCCACCAACGCAGCACCACAGTTTCTTCAGAAACTTGCCCCCTTTATTTAAAGTGAAAAATACATTTACATGTACTTTGCATGTTGAGAGCAATGCATACAGATGTAACTTATACAGTGCTTTGTGAGAAACATGATGGCATGACTTTCAGTTACGCCTTGTAAGTAACATAAATATGTGTTTGATGCATTCTTAGTACCCAGAGCTGTTGGTAGCATCGTACAACAACAATGAAGATGCCCCACATGAGCCTGATGGTGTAGCGCTCATATGGAACATCAAATATCAGAAAGAATCTCCGGAATATGTATTTCACTGTCAGGTGAGAGAGTTAGTTACTTACCGGTATGCATTTAATAGTTTTTGCTAAGAGTAGGGACTGTATTTTTTAAAAAAGCTTTAAGGTGTGCAGTAGCCTCAATGTTATAGCGGTGCAAAGGCAGCCTAAGTTTAATCAACGTGAATAGTCCATTTTACAGTTTCGTGCTTGGTTGCCAAGCCTCTAAACGGGAGTGAGGCTAAGGGTGACCTTAGCTTGTTATGATACAAACGTTGCTGCTTTTCAAATGCAAATGACTTTGTCATCATGCTAACTTGATACTGGTCTCCATCACAACAAGGTCACCTTCAGCCTCACTCCAAGTCAAAGGCTTGGCAACTAAGTACACTACTGTAAAGGGCATCGCAAGGAATATCTATCATGCTGAATATAGGTGCATGTATTATACGTATCAGCTGAAATTGAAGCCCCCTTTGCCAAAACATGAAGTCTTGTTTTGATAAGTCGTGCTTTAATATTCCCTCTTGTTATACTTATGACTTGGATATGTATTTTTTAAATGGTACGCTTTCTTGTCCATCATGCAAAAAAATTCGCACATGTATCAGGCGAGATTAGATATACTAGATATGTTAGATATAGCCTTAGTACTTTAATCCCACAGCTACCCTGTGTCTTTCAGCCATTTTTAAGACCATCGCGTTGAATTACAGATCTGATAATTCCTTTCCATTTCAGTCTGGTGTGACGTCAGTTACCTTTGCCAAGTTTCATCCCAATTTAATCGTTGGTGGGACATATTCAGGCCAAATTGTATTGTGGGACAATAGAAGCAGTAAAAAGACCCCAGTGCAGAGAACACCTCTCTCTGCCACTGCACACACAGTAAGTGAATTCTATGTTAATTTTGTTTTCCTTCTTTGGTGTTTGGATGTCAGGGCTAAGTAAATGTCTGTAAAAAGTTATCTTTATTTTTCTGAGCAAGACCTCTAAGTGATAGCTGAATAAACCGTAACGATTCGATTTAGCGCCCTCGTTCCTCTCTCTAATAAGCGCCCCCTCCGATTTGATTTTGTTAATAAGCGCCTATTCTATTTGTGTGATAGCACTCTTAAAGTACTGCTCATTGAGATCAAACGTGGTTTATTGGTTTCTTAAAGCCTCATTTTAAAAGCGGTTGCCTTTGTCTTAGTTTCTCCACTATCACGTCCATATGAGTGTACAGTTATTTCTAACGACTGATCTCGTCTTCAAATCTTTCGGCGATTGCTTGGCTGGGTGTTCGAGCCAGGAAGGATTCAGGGATAACAAGTCCCGTTTTCCAGTCTTCTTGATCCTCTTCACATAAACAACAAAGCTTTGTCTCGCACATTCTGCTGTTTTTCAAAAAAATGAATTGACACCCTATCCTTAATAAAACGCAAATAAGCGACCAGGCACTAAATCGAATCATTACGTTGTGCAAATGAATTTTCAATTTGTAGATTTGATCATACATGTATTTTATTCCCTTTTGTTTTTGGTACTGATATGTGTAAGAATGAGTTTCAAACTTAAAGGATGAACAGTGTATCTGTTGAAAACGGATGAAATTGAAACGCAGCATCTCCATGAACATTTTATCTGACTGTAAAGAGAAACAAAACAAGAAAACTTGTACTGTTTTGTTACTGCTGTTTTTGTTTGTTTTTTTCATAACGATTGTGTAATTAGATGATTTCTTTTCTCTGTGTAGCATCCGGTTTATTGTGTGAATGTGGTTGGAACTCAAAATGCTCACAATTTGATCAGTGTGTCCACTGATGGAAAGATGTGTTCTTGGAGTCTTGACATGTTGTCACAGCCCCAGGTGAGTCAGCGGTTATGTTAACAACTTACTTCAGCTTGTCATATCACGACAAAACTAGACTCTCAACTGACTAGGGTCTCTTTCGTGAGTGACGAATGGTCACTCTTACTTATGTTGTGGTCAACTGTTGTCAGCGGCAACTGTCCGTCTCAGGACAATTGCCGCATAGTAAAACTGCACACAACCTGATGTTTGCTCTTTTGGGGAGGCTCTTTTATGGTTTGACCAACTTGAAAAATTTAGTTGGTAATTGCTTTTCAAATCCCCATTCGTAATCCGTGTTGGGGCGCTTTTCGATCGAGAGTCGTAAAACCAAAGCAACAAATCACAAGGACTAATGAAATGAAAAGAAATTTCTCGACCATTGTGAACTCAAAATGACAGCAAGCAAACTGCTTCATGCATGGGGAAACGCAGGTTACCACGTGCGATTGGCAGTAGTTTTAAATCTGTTTGGTTGAGAAAGTGGCGCTGGTTTTGTGGTTACATTCTGTTCTCTTTTTGGTTTACTTTTTCCTTCTCGGTGTTTTTCTTCCTCAACGAATGATAATTGCAATCTTTTATTTCATTTTTGACCTTAAAATACTCAAATGTTATGCTATAGCTCCATTTAGCACTTGCCTTAAATGTTCTTCCTTGCCATCTCTGTTTATTTCAGGACAGCATGGAGCTTCAATTTAAACAGTCCAAGGCTGTGGCTGTGACGTGTTTATCGTTTTTGGCCGGTGATGTCAATAATTTTGTGGTTGGGAGCGAGGAGGGCTCGGTTTACACAGCCTGTCGACATGGAAGGTAAGCTTAACTTGCGCATATTTGAGATTGTCTTGAACGCTGTACACCTTATTTTACAAATGCAGGACATGCAGAAGAATGCTGGTGCGTAATCATCATAACGAGAGCTTTCTAATGAACGAAAATATATATTTTTAAACACTTCTTGACGCAGTAGAACTTATGAAGAGGTGATAGTGACAAGAAAAGTCAGACCTTACAAGGCAGAGGCACTGTGACAAAAGCACCAGGAGACCGTTATTTACTTTGTAAAATGTTTCTAAGGAGTCGGCAGTGCTGAAAGATTAGATGTATATGATGTGTTTAGCTTACTTTAGTGATAATTGCTCTGTGGTTTTTCAATATTAAGGGTGTTGGGGCTTTCTAGGATCTTTCTAAAGCTTGAAGTGCGTGGCTGCTTTGAGCGGCGACACCGTGAGAGATACGGAACAGAAAACTGTGATAAGTTTCGCCACTGGAAGCTACGTTGTTCATTTTCATGCTCCCGCCACCTTTGTTTCCATAGAGCGCCCCCACCCCCTCCCCCCCTGAAAAAAACGCCAGCCATCAGGCTAAGGGGAGCCTTTATCTGGATCAACGTAACGTATTAGCTAATTTTTCTACAACTGCGCATTATGTTTCTCAAAAAGCATTCGCATGATTCAACTGTTTCGGAATTGTGCCAAACTCAAAATGGATGAAATCCTTGTTTACTTATGTTTTATAGTAAAGCGGGAATCAGTGATATATTTGAAGGTCATTATGGACCAGCAACAGGCATTGATACTCACTCGGCAGCAGGACCTATTGACTTCTCTTACCTGTTTTTGACATCTTCATTTGATTGGACCATCAAACTGTGGAGTCACAAGGTAAGGTTTTTAAACAGAAATTTTCGAACGACTCTCTTACATCTGCCTTTCTATTTTCCTAAGTCATTGAATGCTCGCCAGGAATCACGGAGTTCTAATCCTTGTACCGGGCAAGATGACGTTGTACGAAAGGAAAAAGGCATTGCTAACATTACAAGGATAAAAAAGATAACTGGCACGGGTTCGAATCCATTCTCGTAGTGGCGCTGCTTCACGAAATCATCTCACGCTCCTCGTCGAGCCCGTGGAATGTCTGTGTACTCCTTCCGACAGCGAGTGAAGCAGGCTGGCTCGTCTCTCTCTGCGACTTTGTATAGTGTTTGTCCTACGTTGTGATTGTCCAGCAGCGCCATTGAGAGCCTGCGCATCGGCTAAATCCTCAGGGGTATTTCGCTTTCCCTTCCCTTGACAAAAAGTTTTAAACATCTTTATTGACAGTGTTATATTTATTGGCAGAACCCACGTCCGCTGTACTCTTTTGAAGACAATGGCGATTATTTGTATGACGTACAGTGGTCCCCAATCCATCCTGCTTTGTTTGCTGCCGTGGACGGAACAGGAAGACTGGACCTGTGGAATCTTAACAACGACACAGAGGTAAAGTGGTTATGAACTTCCATTCTGTTTCAACGATTAGATTATGTACTCGATGTAGTTGATGAGGGCGAAGGCCGAAACTATTTTCATGTATAGAAATCGAGCGTGAAAAATGTAACTCATTCAGCATAAAGCTAAAAAGCTACATGAACCAGTCGTTTCAAACTGAAAAGCAAGATAAGCTTGTGATTTTTACTGAATAATGGTACAAAGCGGTCACGTCATGTGCTGATAACTGGCAAGCGCACTTCACTCACCATCTATCACAGAATAGATAGCGAGTAGCGTAGCCAATCACAAAGCAGCAATTGTTGTAAATCGCAAGTAGAACTATACTAAAGAAGACATAACAGCATGCAGAAACGGCAGTATTTGACATGTTTCTCTCAAGGTAAGTTAACTCGCGTCTTTTTTACTGCAACTGGAACGATCAGCATTGCTCTTCGTGTTTTCATTACGAAGCTTCATAGGTCATTAGGATATCCGTAGTATAAACAGGGCCCTATAGCTTGTGAAATTTCGGAAAAGTCTTCATGTGGAATGATCTTACGAACAGACCTTGAAATAATGTCGAGTCGTCGGTCAAACTTATTGATCGGAAAGCCCATTTTTGGGCGAAAAAAGTGACCATTGCGCCATATCGTTCTCAAACTCACTAATAATTCATGCTGAGAAAACAAGGGAAATTGCAACCGTGATGGAGGTTTGGATATGTGATCTTAATTATCATAAAATTTGGTGAACTTTTGCTTTGATTTTCTCCAAGAATTATTAATAGTTTGAGAAGCTTTATCAAACCTTCGAAAGGGTGTTTCACCCGATATCCAAACACCTTGAAATTGGTTGAAAAAAACGAGGCGCAGCCGAGTTTTTTTCAACCACTTCTCGGTGTTAAGATATCGGATAAAACACTCTTCCTCGTGTTTGATATATTACTTGAAAATGCCTTCCCCACCCCCTACATTGTGATGTTTACATTTGAAAGTAGTACATTTCCACGCCTTTAAGTTTATTGTTCATGCAGCCTCGAACTCAATGCAGGAATAGTGGAACGCACGGTACAGCAGCAAAGTTCGGAAAAAAAATTGATATTGATATGATTGTCGTAATAATACAAGCTAACTCATGTGAATATACAATATGAATAAAATATGTGGTCAATGTTCGAGATGAATCATTTAATTGACATAAAAAGAGAATAAACATAGGCGCGCGCAGGTATTGAATTTCTCTTCGAATTTCCAATATCGATATCAGAGTGAGCGTATCGAGCACTCAATCGGTGTGTAGGAAACATGGTACATGTACTAAGTTAGTTGTAAGCACTTCTTCCATCGGGTTTAAAAGTAGCTCTTTCTGTGGCACGCACTCATTTGAACTCATGATGCACCTTATTCGTGCTCATATTCAGTCAGTTGTAAAATTTATTATGCCAATATTACACATTAGAGATATGTTTCATTGTTGCGTAATCATATTCTTCCCGCTGCGACCAAATGTATTCCACGTGAACGCTTTTGAAAGTCTAGTTGCGATCTAATATGGCGTATTCTAATTATCGAAAAATCCTGTTCGTTTGTCGAGGGAATACTTGTCGGTCTCCCTCCGCTAAAGCGATTTTAAGGCATCTTTTACAGGAACGTGAAGATAGGAATGAATGGGAGATTGACAGCGCTGGAACTCTTGGTTTTCGTGAAGGACTCTTATCGGACGAACGGGGGTTGCAAGTGTTGAAGAAACATGAAATTGCTAGCAACCACCGAGCAAGACAAGTAAACGAGGATGATTTTCGTCGTTTTGATGTAATATTGGCCTTTGATGAGAGCAATGTGCGAGATCTGAATGAAAGTTTTAAGCCAAATGATGGTACTGCGCGAGCGGAGGTTAAACTGTTTGGAACATATGATCCTAAAGGAGAGTTGATAATACGTGATCCTTACTATGGAGACATTTCAGATTATGAAGTCATGTTCGATCATGTTTACAGATGCTGTGTGGAGTTTTTGAAACAGTGTTAGCGAAAGACTTGATGATGTTTCAATCATTGGGCCAGTAATTTAGCTTTTTATTTTTACACACTGAAAAGGAAATGCTCAATTCCAAGCGTTTGTGGTGGGTGCAATGTGGATATCTGAAAACCGCAACACCGTGAAAAAAGAACATCAACGCCGCAATATGTTTTGTATCCATGCATGATTAAACACACGCACACACAACTGAGTATATAGCAAAGCCATTCTACGTTTTGGAATGAATAGTGCATTAAGTTTATTAAAGGGCTTGAACTAGCGGCCGATCAAAGGATAGAGTCCGGTCACATTGAAAAGGTCTTGTTAGGTCAAATCCTTGGATAGCACAGTCTAGACGGTTTTTCATGCCTGTGAAGCAAAATTTAATGCAGAGGTTCAGGTTTAAAATGTTAAAGGTTCGACATTATTTGCGTTTGTGAATAAAAGGGGTAAAGACCGAATGAGATACTACCAGACCAATAATTTTTACTTTATTTTGTCCGCGAATCAGTGGGTCTTCATAAATAGCGATGTAAATTCGTATGTTTTGTTTGCTTGAATTTGATTGACGTCGCGTGACGTGACGTGAAAAGAATAACAATGCCTCTCAGTTTTTGTATTAAAACATATTACGATTTAAGCTTATATTGTATCGGATATAGCCATCGGGCATGAATTCTATTAGTAAGGGTTTCTTGATGTATATTCGCATCAGGTAGCTTGTATTTTTACGAGAATCAAGTAGATGGCAAGCTTCAATTTCATTTACTTCGTAGCTTTGGTGTTGAAATTTATAATATGATAATCGTATGAAGGACATAGAACTGAAGCGATATTGATTTTACCGAACGTTGCGGCTTGGTGTAACGCAGTTCTGATGTGGTATGTGAAAAAAAAAACTAAACAAACAAAGCTAACCACGTCTCCTCACTCCACCTCTGTTCGTCATCTTTTCTAGGTACCAACAGCGAGCACTAGCGCCGAATCAATGACGTCACTTAATCGTTTACGATGGACGCATTCTGGTCACCAGATCGCCGTGGGTGATGATGACGGTCACGTATTCATCTATGATGTTGGCGAGGTAAGTACTAGCGTTTTGTATAACACAGGCGGAGAACTTAGTAAGTGTGTTAACTACATACTCACGTAGAGCAGGAAATAATTACTGTTTTCAAAGTATCGTGATCAGAAACTGTCAGTTCAAGAAAGTAAAATTTAATATTATGCACTAAGTTTGTAGGGTTTTTTTTTTGCCTCTCTGAGTCGCGTAAAACGCCCTGTTATTGAAACATTATCAACCTTTGGGTATATATGTAGCAGGAGGAGAACTACGCTGTTTCATCGAAATTTCAGCTTACTTATTTCATGTTTTCAGAGAACGTTGCCTTCAAAATTCTACTGTTCAGTGCTTCATTGGTAACAGCCATAATGCTCATAGCCTGCACACAAGCCCTTATAATAACACTGCGGGACGGGTGTTTTTCCACCCGCGGAAAGATTTGAGACGAGTAGGGGGAAGGTTACCCGAGGGTCGGGCACCAATATCAGTGCAAACCTCTCGCCTTGCGTTTGTCAGGGCCACATACCTACCCGCGGGGGTGGGTGGGAACGAGGCAGAAACGCCCGGGCCGAAGTACTAATAATGAGGGCCAGCTCCCAGGGTGGTCTATCTGTGGTGATAAGAGATTCCTTGTCACATAGTTCAGAAGGTCTCAATGGGGTGATGGCTTAAAATTTTGGCTATTTTACGGCTAAATGTCAATATCAGCCAGCAAAGCAGGCGTCTTATAAGGGCGAGTTAACGTAAAGAAGCGCGCTTTCGTTTATTCAACCGGCCTTGTTTGATTTGGAGTCAGAGTCGAGGGTTGGGGAGGGGGCGGGAAAAGGCGAAAAGACGCGTAATATTCACTCCCCAACCCCCATCCCTCTCCTTTTTTTTTACCGTCTCTCATCCCCTGGGTACAAATTTCTTTCTCTCCCCAGCCTTCCGCTGCTATTTAAATCAAAGGTGACAGCCATAATTTTCGCTTGGAAAAAACTGAGCACTCGCTCCCCAAAATTACGCCCTCACTGCAGGCTAGGTTAATAGCATTCCATTGTTTTCACCGGAAAGTTTGTTTTGGTTACCTCTTTTTGCGACTATTAGTTTAAATTTGTCAATTTACACTAAATGTTTTGGCCGTATTACTGCTTACGTCACGGTTAAACCCATCGAGACCTATAGTTTACGCTTATTCTCATTTTTCTCTATTTTCTTGATTTGTTTTAGCAACTTGCTGTCCCAAGAGTGGATGAATGGTCAAGATTTCAAAACACCATTCATGAGATCCAAGCGAATGCCTCATCCAACATTGGCGAAATAGGCTCCCCCAAAATGTCGCCGTCCAAGATGCCATTTAGTTGATTTTATTTCCGCTGTAATTCTGAGATAATAATGCAGTAGGACTGTAATATAACAGAACTGAGTCAGCCATTCTAGGAAAAGGACTCAGTTGTTTTTTCAGGGAGATTGGAATGAAGGTAGTGAATAGGGATGCTTCATGTTCTTTATATTATTATTTGTTCAGGTTTTAGAGATGTTAGACTAGTCTATCCACATTTTGCGTGCTGAAGAGAGAGAAATAGGTTAAATGGTGTATTGTCCTGGCAGATGTAAGTTATATTTGTCCTTTTTCGGTTGATTTTAGCAATTTTCTGAAAAGTTTCGAATTTTGCCCGAAACGTACGAGACAACTTTAACTCAGAGTATGAGAATGTGTCTGAAAATAATTTTGAAAGTTTTTTTGGGTTATTGCGCACTGAGGATAGGGCCTCAACAGTCACAAGTCTTAAATGTGTTTCCCATCGTGAGAGAATTTGACACGTGGTGATTCTGTTAACCTGGAGAAGCTTTAGAAGTAAAATTTTATATATTTATGGCGGTCTACTGCAAGAAATAAAGATATCTGTCAACCATATCTCAAGAAATGAGTTGAAAGTTTATCTCACCGGAAATATTAAGCTTGTTATGGTGTGCTTAGTTAATTATATGGTGGGGGTGGCCGGCGAGCTAGTCTCCTTCGCGGTCGTTGTTTGGTCTCGTCACGCAACGTTCTCTTCCGCGTTGGTGGAGGAAAGAACGTTGCGTGACGAGACCAAACAATGGCTATGAAGGAGACTAACTGCGAGCAGGCCCTAGTCATCAGCAATCCAGGACGCGTGTTTCTCCGCCCGCCCGCCCGCGGGAAGATTAGAGACGAGACGGAAAGAGGTCTGCCAGTGGGGTCGCGTCAAAGTAACATCGACAAACAGGAGGTCGCATCTTCAGGTTTCTTTTACGAAGACGTCACGTGTACGGCACGATGGTGCCGGAAGTTGAGAAATATATTTGGCGAAACAATTTCGTTCCTATACGGTCTGGGTTATATTCACGTACTTTATGTAATCCGATGGGGTCCGACTTACTCGTTTCCAAGTGTAAATTTCAGTAATCGTTCGATTTCGGAAATATTAATCCCATATTTTTTGTATTCGGCATTGTGTCCATGCAAGTTTTATTGTAACATCTACCGAACGGAGGACACGCTGGGAATTAACATCTGTACGTTTACAATCGGTTTTTGTTATTCTTCAATTTTAATAAAAACCTTTGCTGACCTGAGCTAAACGTTGGCTGTAGTCGGTTCCGTTTCTTTGTCAAGCCTAAGCATAAGAGGTTCTCCACAGTTTTATCATAAAAATTTTGCAAAACGCGATGCACGAGGAGGGGGGGGGATGGGCGGGCGGGGGCGTAGGACGGGGGGGGATGGGCGGGCGGGGGCGTAGGACGGGGGGGGGATGGGCGGGCGGGGGCGTAGGACGGGGAGGGGGGCAAAGGCGGGGGCGGCTGACACTTGTTATCATTCAAACTTTTCATTGTAGGAAAAAGTGTCAGTAACAATGCTATGTTAAAGAAATAAAAAACGCGCCGAATGTAATGTTGAGTTATATAACCACGCGGGAATTTTTTAAGAACACGAGAGAAGTGCAGAGAAGCACGAGCCGAAGGCGAGTGCGTCTCGCATCCCTCGAGTGTTCATGATTTTCAAGTTTGGAGGTGGATTGATTAAACGCACATTTTGCCCACGACAGAGTACATGTCCTCGTTCTTACTTTCACTTCAGGGCAATGTCGGTCGTGGTGACTGACGTTTCGACAACCTGAGCGGAAGTCATCTTCAGAGTCAAGTGACTACTAAGCACTTGACTCTGGAGATGACTTCCGCTCAGGTAACGGACAACAGTCCTTCTCAGGACTACACTCACCTGGACGATCCAACTACACTATTACATGTTACCCCCGGGCTCAAACCATTTACTGTACTAGGGGAATTGCATCAAAACGGCGAAAAACAACCGAGAAAGCATCAGTTTTCCAAGTCGCGGGAATTGTGAAGTTAGCCAGTCGAGGTTTTATTTAACAAATAGATTCCAAGTTGCCGTGCGTCTGTTCAGTAATAGATCACAGACGACGTCAAAATGTGGTAAGAACAAAAAAGTGTCACGATGTTCCTACCACATTTTGACGTCCTCTGTGATCTATTACTGAACAGACACACAGCAACTTGGAATCTAATTGTTTTATATAATAAAAAATTTTTAAAAAGTTTTAATGATGACGTCATCTATAGTCTGTCCTTCAATAGATCATGAGTGAGAATCAATCAGAATGCGTGCATAACTGAGCTTATTATATAAATAACTAATATGCAAAGAATATATGTAGATAAAAATTAAGAGTTGTCACTAACAGTGAATGCTGATGTAGTTGTCCATTGATAATTTGATGTATACGTTGTGGTTCAATGTTATCCTTGGTTCAAATGTTATCTTCCTTTGTTTCAAACTCATTGTCATACATTACAATACCCAATTGCAACCCCTAGTCCTTTCCTATGATCCCTTCTCTAGCTGAGCAATCCAGTGCCTCTCTGTTCAGAAACATAATTGAAAGGGGATGGGGAATGCTCAATTATGAGCCATACAACAAGAGCTTAATTTTGTTGCAAATTGAAGCCTTCAAGTACATAATTCGGCCCCATTCAGTTGTAATTTATCCCAACCTCGAGCTCTGCAACTGAAATTAAATTTGCCAGTCCTGCAATCAGTACAGTATGAACAGAGTTCAATCAGTTCTTGAAGATCAGTTCCTAAAGAGCACTTCCTTCTAACAGCTTTGTTAATAGCATGTTTCCGATGAAGGTTAAGTCCGATCAAGCAGGACTCAGTTTCTTGGACCTCATCTTATTGATAAAATCTTCCGTCGATCGCTTGACATTGGATTATTGTACAAAAACCCCACCTGACACTCCGAATATTCCTATTGAATCACTCTATATGAACTCAAATTTGAGTGCCCTCCTAACGTACAAGTTAACCTTGGAGGCAGCATTGGCCGCTGAAATCTCCTTCCTCATATGAAATCGAATCAAGCTAAGGCAACGACAATCTAATATTCGGCGCTCTTTTTCGGAAGCCATTAAAAACGTTGATTGAGCTCGCGCAACCCAAGCGCTTGACACCGGTTCTGTTTCTCTTGAGAGTTAGCACAATAGATTCAACTGAAAGGAACTTCATCGATGGTGGATGCTGAATAATGGGACCTCGAATATTTATCATTCTTGGTTTTTTTTTTCGAATTATTCATTATTCTTTTTTGTTTGGTATTCATTCTTCTCTATTCCATGAACGTAAGCCAGATTTTTCCTTGTTAGACTCGATGTCAGGTCTAATTCATGATTATATATTTGATTATAAGTATCACAGTGTCGCATCATACCATCAAATGCATCATAGTTTTTCAAACTAAGCTGATGTTGTATTTTTCGGTGCTATGGTCATTATTATTGTTAGATTTTTCCTAATTTTGGTTTCCCTGTTCTACGTAGAAGTTAGTGTCACGAGACCGGTTTTCCATATTTGGTATTGTACACGAGGTTTTCTGTTCAGATTAAAAATAGTTCTTCCGCCATCTTGATCTAGTTACTGTGTTCCTGGCCTTTTATTCGGAATACACAACAATTATCATTATTATCACAATGGAATTTTCGCTTTAACGGAAACTAGACGCTCGAGGAGCGTTGACTCGGGCTTCGTATCGAGCGTTTTACTTGAACATTCACCACTGGATAGTTTGGCATAATTGACTCTAAGCAGGTCTCGCATACTGGGGCTCTATATTTATTCAAGGAGTCATCATTTTCTTCTTCTTCATTACCATTTAATTTATCAGTTTCTCTCGCATCATACACCAATGCAGCATCACTATCTGTCGTTGCATTGTTTGATGTAGCCTGTTGATGTGTATCATTATCGTCTGCATCATTTTGTAAAGCCATGAGATAGCTATCAATATTGTTAATATCAACTAGTATATCTATGTACAATGGATTATGTACTTTAATTTGAACTAGTTAAGAACTTGCTTGAAAATAAACATGTCCTCTAGAATGTAACTTTCTTTGAAGCTTAAGTATTATTATACCAGATCTGTCAGGTGGATAAGGGAGTTTATTATATATCTGATCACATTCTACAGGTACATTGCATATTGCACCTTTAATTTTTCTCTGTTGTCCTTTATACATGACCACAATCTTCTCAAATACTATTCGTTGAGCTATTAGCATTTGTTCTAGTTTTTCTAGTAAGGATAGTTCTTTGAGTATTTCATCCACATACATATTATTCACTACAGCCTGGCAATTTTCCTTTTATGACCTTTGAATGACATGTGTTGCATATATACTGTTTTCCGTCAAATGACTGTTGAATATTGAAATATGTTTGGCAAGGGTACTTCTTATTTATGCATGTTATTACTGATTTTCAATAAAGTATAGATTTCCTATAAAGTATAGATTTCACGGAAGAGCTAGGCTTAGATATTTAACCTTTTACGATTCAAGTTGCTTCCGTCAGTATCCGTATCCGATTCGCCGTTGTTAGCGCAACCTCCTAAGTTGTGTTCATGAACATTCTTGATTTTTTCAGCGTGTGAGGTGTTCGTCTCAGCATCATGGTTTGTTGTTAAATCGGCTGTCACATTTTTTCCAGTATTTTCGTAGTTTGAACTCACATGGCTCATTTGTTATCTCGTGAGAACTAGTCTGAACTTTGCACATTTGGCTAGCTTTCAAGCTATAGAGTTCATGGACCGGCCCATTCCGAAAACGCTCGACATCATTTTGTATGTGAGATGAGCGTATAAGCCAGGAATCTTTACAACGCGGTCCTCACAAAACACAGTATTCTGTAAATTATGTTGTTTACGAAGAACGAGCACATGATAACACAAGTTGTCGCACTCTCATCCCCAGTTTCCGCAGTTTACGCAAGGAACGCCTGAGACCATGACCCCCTTTTAGCGACCAAGAACGGCTTGCATTATGTGATATTATTCTAGGATACAAAGAATGAGAAATGTAGATAAACAGTGAATGCTGTCGATACAGTGAATGTTGATATAGTCGTTTTTTGATAACCTGTTGCATACTTTATGAACATATAAGTCAATTTTATGTTATGTTGATTGTACGTCAAAGAATAAAACTAAACAAAATGAGATTCTTCTACTGTTTTAGAGGAAAATCAATCCTTTCAATTATGCAACAAAACCCAGTAAAGGCACAAGATTCTTCTCAATAGAATATTCAGATTTCAGAAGAGCACAAAGACTTTATCAGCAAGAGTGGTTTTGAAAGTGATTCTTCACACAAGCAAAGTCAATCTCAGGAGAAGAATGATCAATTTAAAAATGAATGTCCATTCTTGGGTGAAGGACAAATATTCTCACGGGGAGTCTAAGAAACTGACATTCAAAGAGAATTTAACCAAAGAGTGATTTAGAGTGAATTCATGGAAATAGTGTTTTGGCTGTTGATGGAATTCTCGTCCCTTCGAAAGTGAGATGTGAGGCTATTATAAAAACCAATTTTAAAATTGTTCTCCAGTGTCAAATAAATGATTAATTAGGTCTACACACGCTATTTATGTTATTTTGGATACGTATGTTAAGGTGACACTCTGGTTTAAATCTATCAACGAAATAGGTTATTACTTACAAAAAATATATATAATAGCATAAAACATTTATGATATGGTTGTCAAAGAGGTTTACGTTTAAACTCGGAGTTATGTGTTATAGCGCCGAAAGAAAATCTATACCTGTAGTTATCAACTTTAGTATTGATGTCGAAGCATATCGGAGTCCACTTTTCATGGCAAGTTTTAAATTTTGATCATCGCTTCTTGCAAAAGCCCTACCGAAAAAAGAGTGACACATCTCCCTCCCCTTTTTCGCCATTCACCCTCCCTGTACCCCTAAGGAATGTGCCGGCCCAAGCGAAGATCAGAAAGATCGCAACAAAAATTCGAGTCAGGGCAGGAGTTGAGTACTTTTACGGAAAGCGCGTGATGCATCTGGGTAAACTGAGAAGCACCGATTACTCACGCAACAGACCTGTGTGGACTGCGGTATAAGCATCGCTTAGTGCGGCCTGCTAGCAGCCTAGTAAGAGAGCACGTCAAGCAAAGATCATCTCAATTCAGGTTGGTAAATTTAAGTGCACATCGAAATTATTAACGCTTTTTTTTTTTCGTTTTATGTCAAGTTGGGTTAGTTTCGTGATAACAGGAAACTGGGTGAGCTATAAGCGCAAAAGTCTACCTCTCTTCAAGACAATATGCCTTTTACTTCCATGTTGTTGCTTTGTTATGGAAATATATTAAAGTTTCCGATAAGATTGATCGACCGAGATATAAGGTACAAGTTCTAGAAAAAGGAAAAGTGAGTTGTCACAGAATCAAGAGTAGCAGGCGGGTGGAATGTTTCAGACAAAAAAGGACCGATTGATTTGGTGGGTTTTTCGAACATCGTTGATGTTACTTGTGGCGGCCCGATGAGATCTAAATAAAAGATTTCGTTCGCTCTGCAAAAATTAGCTAGTTAAGGATTCTTTTACACTGCGTGAGATCTCCTCTATCAAATGACAAGCGATTCTAAAAATGGTGCTCATTCCCTAGTTGACGAAATATTCGAATCTTATTGGGCTTAACGAAAAAACCACTTTGTTATCTCCTCTCACAAAATCTGTCTCAGACCGGTGGGAATGATGCCGAATTCCTACAGAAATCCTCTTGCAAGCCTGTGTAACGAGTATACTTGAAGATTTATTAGAAATACTAAGGACAAAGCAAGGTCCTCGACAGCATACATTTGTGATCAGGCGGTTCAATTTCCTGATGTTGGACGTTTGGACCCTTCTCGACCTAAAGAATTTACACGATCAACCTACGTAGCGGTTTCGTGCTAGATACAGTGTTTGCTGTTTTTGCTGTAATTTCACACCAATACACGACTTTCATAATGGCGGACATCGCGTGAGTCCAGGATCGAGTTGCATGAAAACGGGGTCAGAAAGGCCACTCTATCGCGTCGCGTCCCTATTCGTTTGAAAAGGTCATAGACAGGCCTACACAGACTCCCCTATGTGGTTTTACGTTTGCGACGCAAAAGCCTTTCATTAAAGCTTCGCTCTGACGAGTATGTCTTTGAGCGATTTACCTCTTTTGTATGATATAATCGGAGGCGTTTTGTAAATTGTTTTCAGCAGTGGCTGATTTTGGATGAGGTTCCATTCTTGCATCAGTATTTGTTTTAAAGTTTTAACCCCTGGGTGGTATGCTGTCACAAAAGGCAATATTTTGCCTTTAGATTTTTTGGTTTCTTTTTTAAGTGTCGTCTGCCTTGCGGCAAACGAGACCTCAGATAAAGTTTTTTCAATTAGGCTTTTTGGGTAACCACGTGCTTCAAGTCGTGTTTTGAAGTTACACATGGCCTCCTGGAAATTTCTTTCCGAGGAGTTTGTTCTTAGAAGTCTGATAGCTTCTCCTTTAATAAAGCCTTTCTTAACACCTGGCGGGTGGCAAGATGAATAGTGTGTATATTGAAAGGTCTCGGTCGGTTTGTAGTGAGTTTTGACGTCGAGGATAGCTTCGTTTTGGAATCTTTCACCTTTGTAGACAACCGTGTCTAAGAATGTGATTTCAGTCTCTGAGATTTCAGCGGTGAACTTTATAGTTGGATGGAATGTGTTAGCTTGTTCTATGAATAGATCAATGTCTTGTTTACGAACATCTCACAGGGAGAAAACGTCGTCAATGTAACGCTTCCATACTCTCGGCTTGATACTGCTTTGGTGAAGCAGTTTTGTTTCAATTTCTGCCATAAAGAGATTGGCGAAAGCAACCGCCATTCGTGTTCCCATGGCAGTTCCAAAACATTGGAGATAGTTTACTCCGTTGAACTGGAACGAATTTTCTTTCAGTATAAGCCCGAGGATTTTGTTTTAAGTAGTGGGACGGAATGGGAGGGCTGTTATTGTGGTATTTTTCGTATGCTTGGCATACTATTGTGATACCCTCTTCTTGTGGGATGTTTGTGTACAAGCTTGTTACATCCATTGATACTAAAATAGTATCATTTGACACTTGCGTTTTTTCTATAAAGTTGATGAAATCAGTCGTATCTTTGAGATACGATTTTTGCTTTTGAGCAATAGGCTGTAATAAATGATCCACAAAGGATGATATCCTTTCAGTTGGTCCTTCGCAGCCCAATATAATCGGTCTACCCACTGGCAAAGGTTTGTGGATTTTTGTTAAAGTGTAGAAAATCGGTATTCTGGGCGGATTGCCGGGGAGTCTGTGAAAGCCACTTTTTTGTCATATCGTCTATATGTTTGCCATTGTGCAGTTGAGCAATAAGCTCATTAACTTTTTTTAATGTGTCAGTGACCATGGGGTTTTCAAGAGGTCGGTAGTGGTCTCTGTTGTCGAGCTGAACCTGGGCCTTTTGAATCTTGTCCCTCTTGTTGAGAATCACTGTTGTGACTAACAAGTCTACGCTGATGGAAGCGCACTAGGGCGCTAACGTATTGTTCTTCGGCGTGACTTTTAATAGCGCTTATTTCCTGTCGAAAGGTTTCGTCAGGCGTGACGTTTGCCTTCGCCTTGTATTGAAGCGACTTAGGGCAAGTCTTTTGTTGTAAGTATCTCTCCAGTTTTAAAATGGAGGTTTCAGTTTTTTGCTTCTTGAACTGGATAGCGCTAATGGTGTCTTCATGTTTCCTCTTCCTTGGCTGCCGCGTGGATCGGCTATTCCTCGGAAGGTTTTCTTTTTGACGGCTTTCTTTTTGAAGGCGTAGACCTTCGTTGCTGCGTTGTTTGGCTAATTCAGCTTTATACCTTGGCTCGAGTTGTGATAATGGAGGGCTATCCTCTGGATCCGATTCTAGGTTCGGATCAGTGTACGTTAATGCCATCTCCTCGATAACGATAACATAACATGTTTAATTATCCTCCAAGTTATACGACAGGATTTGTCCAGAACTAAAGTATATTCCCCAGGGTGATTTAAGACCATATAAATCGGGTTCAATAACTTGACCGGCTTAGAAGGCATTTCCGGTGCGTGAGTATCGATGACTGAACCAACCAACTTGTGCATGAAACATTATCCCAAACCCTGACACAATAGACAAGATAATTTTATCGCATTCCTACGAGGTAAAATTTTGAAATAGGGTTAAAGGTTACTTCCCACCTTCGTGGGTGTCCTTCGGGAAAAAATTCGTACGCGCGTTAATTGCAATAAAATCCAAGCAAACTATATATCAGAAGAAAGCTTAATAACTGCAGGTAACGATGAAAATATAAGTTAAGCGACTTTTCTTTTCAGGAAGTTTCAGGAGCCAGTAAGGCGTGAAACGACCGAAATTCTTCTATTGAATATATCTGGTATCGGATGCCGCAGCACGAGCAAAATGTCTGCACAGAACAAATTGTGTCGGGCTTTTTCGATATTCTGATTTGTTGTTTAGATATTGGCATCTAATGGAGTCTATCTTTTTGTCGAGGGTAGAGGGTCGAGGGTTTCATGTCGACGGCGAGGGTACAATGTCGAGGGTACCTTTTTTCCCATTTTTTTTCTCTTTTTTTTTTAATTAATGAAGAAAAATTAAACCGTAACTAAAATAATTAAAAATAATTAAAGAAAAAAAAAACATTTTAAAGATACGGATTGCACATGGACATCAGATTTTTTTAGATGGACATCGTGGACATCGCCCCAAAAAATAGCGAGTTGGGGAGGGGTGAGATTGTGAATAGCACGTGGACATCCCAGTTCGTTTTTAAAAAACCTGATTAGTTTAAAAAGAATTAAATTAAGAACCCACAGAAAGCTCATATTCGATCATAAATCTGGTTAGATTTTCCGTGTTACTGTAACATCACGAAGCGAAGAAATATGACCAAAAGAAGGAGGTTTGAGCAGTTCCAAAATAGTCCTTAAATTTTTGTTATTGGAATCTGTTGTGATAGCAGGCAAGAAAAATGCGTGATGCTAAACGTTTGGTAACCGCCCTATATCCGATTTCGGTTGCGCGGGCTCAATAAACGTTTTTAACGGCTTTCAAAAAAGTGCGCCGAATAATAGGTTTGTCGTTGCCTTGAGAATATTTTTAGATTTTTTAATATATAAGATGGTTGTTTTTTTTATCTTTAAATATGATTTTCCATGATATTTCTCCTGAGCTAGGTTGAACTCGGAAATAGTTAAGGATAGGATTAGGAAGTAACAGGTTGTAGTCGATCGACTGTAATCATTAGAATGAAGTAACTGTGTGAAATGGGACCTATGACAGATTTTAATTTAATTAACTTTATACTATATTGTAGGAAAATAATTTTTTAGTGAATTAAAATTTATGATTTCATTATGTAAGTAACTAAGTATTTCAAAATGTTTCATTAAAGAGTATTATTATTCTCAAGTTTTAAAAAAAACTATTATTATTATTATTATTATTTATTCATTTATATGTCTTTTTTAAGAATGGCTACAAAAGATCATGTCGCTGGCTATGCAAAGTATTTTGGGAATAGATTTGCAAACTTATCTCCAGAAGCAACAACAGAGGAGCAGATAAAAGATGTGTACAAAGAATGGGCGAGCAAGTTTGATGAGGTAATTCCTGAGTAGCTGAGTAGCGATATTGTGAGCCATTTTTTCAAAGCACAGAACCAATTTAACCCTTTTACCCCGAACAGTAACCGATTTCTAATTTCTCCTTACAGTATCCCCCTTGATTCAAATCTACATGTCATGAGAATAACGGAGATGATCACCAATAAGAAGCCTGACGGCCAAAAAAATTCTCCTTGGTATTACTATAGGAAATGTAGAGAGATCGGCGCCGAGAAAATGAATACTTATGTTAGGGAGTCTTCTTCGAGGAGACTCAGAAAAATTATTTCAATGAGATATGAAAACGAAAAAAGGAAAGAAAAATAACACAAGAATGATGAAGGGTGGTTAAGGTTGGTAAAGTTTAAAGCGAATTACATGACGAGCTTAAGAATAATTTTGTACAAAAGTTAATGTACAGCTGTTGCTCATTGATTCCAGTGCAAGAGGTACGGTTAATACATGAGGATACCACGGGCCTGCTCATGACTAATTTATCCATGGAACTACTGATCGCAGAATCGGTGAACCTTTCGAAACTGAAGATCTTGGAACTTGTGAAACCGAGGGAAATAACTGTTTTTTTTTATTAAGTAGGGCAACAACAAAATTCTCTATCTTCCACAAGTTTCGCCGTTCAGCGGTTCGCAATTCTGTTCATAAGTCAAACCGCGGGGTCTTTAGTGATATATTTCTCCAGAGAAGAATGTTCCCTGAACTTATGCAATGGTTCAAACACATACTACGCGCTGATATTTTGCGAGTTAGCGAGCAATGAGCAAAATTCTCTCGCGTATTATCCATTGCAAGCTAATTAATTTCTTTACAGGAAAACTCTAACGCACGGATCGTCTGCCACAAGCCCCAAGCTGAATGCTTAGACTCTGCCATTAAGAAATACCTGGACAAACCGAAAGAGGAAATTAAAATCATTGATTGTGGAGCTGGCACGGGCTGGGCTGGTGTCGAGCTCAACAAACTTGGGTACACCAACCTGTGTGCTCTGGACATTTCACAAGAAATGTTGGATGAGGCGAAGAAGAAAAAAATCTACCAAAAATTTATCTGCGCCCCTCTAAATGACCAGCAAAGTCCTGAGGTTAAAACCGGAGAGTACGACGCCATGATTTGCATTGGTACGCTGGCTTCTGCGCATGTCAAACCTGCAGCTTTGGTTGAAATGATTCGGATGATCAGGACTGGTAAGCTTAAAAGTAGTTAGATAGTCCTATTTCATAACATAGTGTGGTCGCTCTGGGAATGACACTGATGAGGTAAGAGACGTTTCCCCAAGTTGAACAGACGAATATATTGAAGTTTTTTCATCTATTAAAGTTTCGAATGTGAAACTCGCGGCTTGGAGAGATTCAAAATGGTGACGTTCATGGTTGAATTCTGAGCTCGTTTGAAGATGGTTTATGAAAGGATAGGTAACTTTTAAAATCTCAAATTGCGATCAGTGAAATATCTTCATATACAAATTTTGATGGCCGAGAAGCAAATCGTATAAGTTATCTATAGCAAAGTTTGCCTTTAGCCCTCCTCCCCCATCCCCCCAATCCACCCCCACTCAACGAAAAAAAGCAACAGATGTTCTGGAAGTGGAAAGAAGTACTTCAGCAATGTTTCCCTAAATTAAGGGGCGCTGAGTCAAAATTTCTTTCTTCTTTTGGTTTCCATCGCAGGTGGTCTGGTGAGTTTTAACATTCGGTATGGTGAGCTAGAAATCTACCAACCAAAAATGGAAGAGCTGGAGAAAGCACGCAGCTGGGAAAAAGTATCCAAAGATACAGTGCCTCAGTTTGATGTAGATGACATGCCTCCGACTTCTACTTTCTTTGTTTACAAAGTCTTGAAATGTTAGTGCTACCACTAACAAGATCACAACGAGGATGAAGTAGATGAATCAAATCTTTTGAGAATAAAACACAGGTTTTTTTCTGGAAACAGATTGTCTTTTCCTCTTTGACCTTTAGCTACAGAGAATCTATTTCCATGGTAGATTAAATTACTCTGTGCTGAAAGAAGTGAATTCATCAGACAAATAAGGGTCTATTTGTATAGGTAATCACATGATTTCGATTGCAATTTGGAATAAATAAGAACGAGAAAAATTTTTTAAAGACTAACAAAATTGCACGAGCCCGTAGGGCGAGTTCAATTTGTGGTCTTTGAAAAAATTAACAAGTGCTTGTTTATTCCAAATTGCACAAGAAAAATCATGTGATTACGTGTTACTAGCATACATGGAAAAATACGAGATGGCTTATCATAATGAAGCATGAGCAAAGCGCGCGCATCAAGTGCAAAAATGAAGAAATGTAAAATGGTTTCCGTGTTTACATAGCCTGATGTAAACACGCGAGATGTTGAGAGAACACGAGATAATCGTAGGAAACCATCGATAAAGAGTTTTCTAACGTACAGCTCAGGTGCAGGAATTTCTTTTCGTTCCCTAGTTTTTTAAGCAATGCCAAACAATTGTCACTGTGCAGTGTTTTCAGCACTTTCAGAGCAAATCTCGAAACATGAATCATTCTACAGAATCTGTGACCTGAAGTGAAGAAAATTGTGATCAGCTCACGGCTGATTTGATACAGCTGTTGTGTACCGGTTCCCAGTTAATATTCTTGTTTCTAGTTCAACTCTATCTTCCCTTTAACCTGCAGTATCCATATTCTTTGACGTTTCAAGAGATCGTCAAGAAGTGCCCAGTTTTGGCAAAGGTGTGTGCCCTTATAAAGGTCTTTTTGATGAGATGAAAGGAATCGCCGGAAACTGCCCTGATTCTTATACGGGTGTCCTTTCAAGAATCTGACAACCATGGGTGAGTACGTGAGCAAACTGGCCGAAATGCGAGATAAGACTGCCACTCCAAAGGGTCGGGCTGCATTCGAGAAGTTGATGAAGAGGGTCACAAGATCTCCAAGGGGGCTGAGAAGAAAGGCTGGACCTTGGCCATTCCCTCCAGATACCTGTCCAATCTTTGCCCGTGATGCACATGGAAAGCGCACCATGCCAAAATACAATTAGGCTTCCTCAGAGTGGAAGAAGAAGGATCTGACTGAGCCAGGAACAATTTAAGTACTTCTTTGCAGAAGTGATTTTTAATTCCATTTTGGTGTCTTGTTTAAGGGTACGTTTTTAAGTCAGTCAGAGACACCATTCCATCTCTGTTCGCTCCGTCAATTCAGCAATATTCAGTGGAGACATCATTCCATCTCTGTTCGCTCCGTGGCCTGGGGCCAACATCCCGGAACTTCTGAAATCCGAAAGGCGCGCGAAACCAAATTGTGTTTCCTTTGCTTTTGGAGTGCTTTGTACGTGTGGCATTAATTATTCTGCGATTTTTATAGCACTTCAAAGGTAAGTTTGAGAGTGTTTATTACTGTATGTTGCTTGCATTTTCGAGATTTAGTATATTTGTGCTTTAGGACATGGCACAGAGTAAATTCGGCCGCGGATCGAGTTAAGCCATCTTGAAGAACCGCAGTAGGATCTAGTCTGAGTAAAGACAGCCCTGTCCTTTCTCTTTTCAGAGTGAGACCTTGACTTTTGGGATGAACTTTAAGCATTTTTCTACCCACACCAGGATATTTTCCTTGAATTTTACGGACAACCTCTTCAGGGGAATCATCACGGATATCTCTGTGTTTACCTTCGAATATGCCGCGTGTGCCCAAATGGGTCTATTCTAATTCGTTCTTTGCCATTCATTACATACAAATGCGTGTACTCTTTCACACAATTGCGATCACTGTAGGAATTGCATTTCACTCGAATTTTTGGTTTTAATATGCGTTCCTGCGATGAAAATAATTCAAAGTTGATCATTCAAATAATTTTGACTAGAAAAAGCGCTCTTCATTTTGATTAGTACAGATGGATTTCGTTCATGCAACATGTCAACTTAAATAGCAGCTTGGAAGTCCATCATGAAGCATTATTTTTAATAAGGGACTGCACGCGAAGAGCCGGAGGGTCATTTGACAAAGAGCATTCTTCCAAAATCCACCTTTCTTGAGTAATACGATAACTAACCATTAACCGCGAGAAAAAGCCAAAAGTATACCAGTAGGGATCTAGGATAGAGCAAACTTATGGTCTAAGTCACTAAAATTCTCAAAATAAATCACATCAATAGCATCACGTTTACGGGAAGAAATCACTATGTACTGCTTAAATATATATGCTCTCTGTTTTCGTAAGCATCAATGCATTTAGTATACAAGAGTGAGTATGCCAGTTGAGGTTGACGCCGCGGGTATGGATAGGGCGTTTTTCTCTCCTAGGCCGAAACCGCCGAGCAGACATTATTTACAGTTCCCCGTGTATATGGCTGCAAATATAAATTCGGTGTATTGGCGGAAAAATCTCGATTTGACCAAAGTAGGCGCGCAAGCTGGTACCGGTTAATTTTCTCAGTAGGCGCGCAAGATGTTGCTGGGTAATCTCGGCAACTCGAGGTCATTCTCACTTGTTCACAACCTGGAACAATATAGAGACCTTAAGCAATAACGACGGGAACATGGACTACGACGTATATGACCGATTGAGGCCCGGGACGGGACTGTCGTCTACGGCGGGAAACACAAACACTTGAGCACACCAGTTATGTGGACGAGGATCGTGGAAGAGTCTATAGCTTTCGTTACAATCACAGGAAAAATGTCTTTTAGAGAATTTCGTGAGCTGCTCATACTTCTTTATGGCGATAACATTGTTCAGATGAAGAGTTTTTACTGCTTTACGATACCTTCAAAACAAAAAGTCCCGAATTTCCTCATGGAAACTACGAGCAATTCGATCTGGATTCTACGAACTCCACCTAATGCAAAGCAGAGTTTCGTGTCGAGAAGCAAGGCCTCCCTCGCCTTGTTGCAGCACTCAGACTACCATCAGTGTTGAGATGTGAACAGAGAAGTATTTGTGACGTCATAGAAGACCTGTGTATGCTTTTCAAAAGAGTTGCCTACCCATGCCGGCTCAGCGATATGATTCCGCGATTTGGCCGACCAGTTTCTGTAATAAGTCTTATCACAAATGATATCTCGGACTACATCAATGACGTTTATGGACACCTTATAACCCAGTGGAATCAAGATCTCCTGAATCGTGGGGCTTCACAGCGTTACGCAAATGCTATATCAGGACATGGAGCCCCCCTCGACAAGTGCTTTGGTTTCGTCGATGGGACTGCCAGACCTATTTCAAGACCTGATAAACGTAATAATTGTTTATATTGGTCATAAGAGGGTCCATGCCTTAAAATTCCAATCGTTGTCTTTACCAAATGGACTCATTGGAAATTTATATGAACCAGCTGGTGAGTTCTTTTGTGACATAAAATTATAGTTTTTAGTAACATAAACTTCCTAAGCAACTTCTATTCTCAACTTTGATTTTTTTTTCTTCGTTTTAGAGGGGTGTAAACACGACGCAGGGATGTTAGCACCCACGGGAATTGGCGGGGTGACCGCTAAATACAGGTGGACCGTTAAGGTTGTACAGAAGAATGGTAATGTAAAACAGGCCATTTATGCCATAATTGACTACTTATGTAATAATACTAGCTCAAAAATACTACTACATGGATTGAGTTTTAGTTCGAAGATTATTCTTAGTTTTGTTTGTGTTGTTTTACTCCAAATAATAATAAATAATACAAACAGGCCGTTCGAACTCAAAGGTAACCACGCCTGCTTACTAGAGGAAACTGCTCAATAGAGGTGAAATTTACAGCGACTAAGGGAAACAAATTCGGGACTTTGATAACTGACCGCTAAATAAGGCGCCGCTTAATACAGGTTCGATTGTATGATAAACGACGAATCACATAGGAGAATTAGACACAAACAGTTTTTACTATTATAGTGCGTGCAGTGCTGCTTATCAGTTTCGTTTCATTATTTTACAGTGTTTTTTGTTTCCTTTCTGGACGAATATAAGGCAGTTTATTCTCCAGTAAATAAATTTTGCATATATTACAAATGCTGGGGGCAGTCTTTAACTTATGCTGAGTGGTTTTATTTTCAAGCCGCCATTATGTCTGGGAGTTTTCATTTAAAGTTAGAAACCAAGAGCTTCGTACAACATAATTGTCATACATACTTACTTGTTGGGAATCTTAAATTTGGAGAAACTACGTTCTCTAGTGCACGACTCTAAAGGCTTTCTATTACTTATAAGCATAACGAGGACAAAACGAGGCTTTTGTTTACTTCTTCTCAGAAGTTTGGGTCGGATATGGTAAGTAAAACATGAAAGAGGAAACTTTGCTTTTGAAAGGAAGAAGGCTCTTTCTCGGTCAGCGGTTGTCATGCGAGCATGGCGTGGATTTGTCAGCTGTGTTAATTTTACTCTTACAGTCAATTTTCTTTATGATTTTTCGTTATTTCCTGATTATCGATTGTACCAGAATGGTAAACTGATAAGATAGCTCGAGAAAAAACTAAAATGGAGGCGATTTTGAGATCTATTTTGGATGAAATCTTAGAATCCAAACTGACGGCCATCTTGCCATCCATCTTAGACGCAAAGCTGAAGGCTTACGAGGAATGGATGACCTTCTTCAATACATCTTTTGAAACAATGAAAGTTAAGATGGATAATCTGGAGAAACAAACGAAGACTTTAGCTCAAGAGAACGACCACTTGAGAAGTGATTCTGCTAAAATGACCAAAGAGATTAGCGATTTACGTTCCGCCATCGATGATCAAGCTCAGTACACGAGACGCGAATGTCTCGAAATAACAGGAATTCCTGACATCTCGAGAGGATACAAACGAAATTGTGAAGAAAATTGGAACGTTGATTGATGTCGATATTAATGACAGAGATATTTCGGTCAGCCATAGAATTCCTTCAGCTAACAGTGGAGAACCAGGGTCTACCCCAATTAGATATCCCGCCATAGTGGTCAAATTTACCAATCGAAGGATTCGGGATCGTTTCTACAAAGCTAGACCCAAGTTGAAATACTACAATATTAGCGACATTAGACTGGGGCGCCATGGTGAGAGCAATATCTTTATTCAAGAAAGCCTAACGGAAGCAAAAAGAAAGCTGTTGAAGAATTGCCTCAAATTTCATAAAGACCAGAATTATAAGTTTATCTGGACATATTATGGAGTGATTTATTTGAGGCGTAATGAGCACACACCAGCGTCACGTCTCACATCAGTTGGGGATTGGGAAAGGCTGAAACCACGACGATCAACATCTGAATCAACCAGTACAGCAACTACTGAAGTATCTTCCCAACCAAGCTAAGTGCAAGAAAGTAACTGTTGTCTAAATGACTTAAGATTAGATACTGGTAGATGCCCATGTGCTATCTGCGATAAGTTAATTAGGAGTAACGGGAGGAAATTGAAATGTAGTCTGTATAATCTTTGTTATCACCTTAATTTCACATGCCTTACTTTAGCTGATTACAAGTACTTTAAGTCCAGTACCCTTGGGTGGACCTGCCAGATATGCTGCCAATCAACTTTTACATTTCACTCAATTGATGATAAAGAGCTTGTCAAGCTGTCCTACAATTCCAATTTAAGCTGGTTGTGCTCAAAGAATAGTGTAAATGCTATTCTAGAAGATTTACCGGTGCTTCAGACTACACCTAACATTGGTAATATTCCACACTTATCTAATTCTGACCCTGAATCTAACACATCTTCCAA
>OZ034738.1:9443981-9488981 GCA_964027065.1 Pocillopora grandis | reverse complement strand
TTGATTGAACCGAGTTCGAGTAAGCGGGGTCCTACTGGACTTAAATTGAAGTTAAATTAACTGCAGAGCCTTCATGTTTTTTTAGGTTTTAATTTGTAAATAAAAGTTAGATTGCCATTGAAACATAATTTTCTAGCGATATGCCTTCCCATGGGAGTTTGAAATTCCTGCCATAGCCGCATCCATCTGTGATATCTGTCAATGTCTTTATAATTTTTTTTTCACTGTTATACCGGTAATCTAGGAACAGGCGTTGAAGAGGTGGATAAAACACCAGCAAGAAAACCAAACGAGAAAAGAAAGCGAAAGGGTAAGGATCAAGGAGTTTGTAATATACATGTGCTCTGATTGGCTAAGTTCTATAGCTAGCATTATTCTACCGCAATGCCCATGGGCCAATTACAAAAATTAGCTTCGTGATCATGTTTTTTATCATTTAGAGGTATTGCTTTTACTTTAAGTGTCAATCAAGTCATCATTCAGAATATTATGTAAACTATGTATATGTGCATATATATATATATATATATATATAAATAAACAGGTATTTTATCCATTATTTTTCTTTACAATATTGCAGAAACTGATGGTGAGGAACAGGATGTACAAATTGTTGAGCTAAAGAGAAAGAAAAGTCACAAAGAAAATGGTAGGTATAACTCTGGTGTTACCTTTACTGCTATTATAAGGATCATCTCGTATACCAGTTGATCTACAAGACAATTTCAAAGAATGATTGATTTTCTGAAGCAATGAATTATTTCATGTTTTTCTCTAAAAATGCTTTTCTTTTTCAATTACCAAACTATGAGTACTCCTTTCCTGACAGTATGAAAACAATTTTTGGCAACCTTCCAAGTTTGACAAAAGATCCTGAATGAAGATTTTAGTTTACTAGCAACAATTTAAAAAAAAAAAAAACCCAAACTATACTTAATTTCAGTTCATGCTTTAGTACAAGTCATTTCCCCATGGCTTACAAAATTCATTTTGTTATGTAACAGTAAGAAAATCCCCTTTATGTGTTTGAATGTAATTTAATATGACAATGATCAAATGCCTACACACCTTCCTATGTTGCATTTGCTTCTGAGGCAATCCAGGCATGTCTCATCTGGAGCAACATCATGGCATTTGCAACCCTGAAAAAAACAGGCACACTATCAAATAATATATAATATTATAATTTCAGATAGAACTGCACATTTATCATGCTTCCGATTATCTTCTTCAGAGTTCATGCAGATTTTTGAATCCAAAATTCAAGACTTTTCCCAGACCTTTTTTCCAAAACATCAATTTATTTTTCCAGACTGAAGATGGTCAAATAGGTGATCAATAGAGATCTTGAAAAATGCAGAAACCAAGCTTCTTTCATGATGCACTGCAAATGTACAATAACCATGGTGCAATTGTGAAACTTCTCATTCTGTGATTGAATGTCTTAGCTACAGGCGAGATTGAATTGACCACAGGGGAAAAAATTGAACTTATTAAGCACTTTTTGTAGCTATAAAAAAAACTCCAGACTTGAACTATTTTTCTAGACATTATCTTCAATTTCAAGACTCTTTCCAGGTCTGGAAAATCAAGACTTTTCCAAGAATTTATGACTCTGTGTGAGCCCTGTTCTTTTTACAGTACATGTATTCATACTTTCAGTGATTTTTAAATGTTTTAAAGCAGAATGACCTTTAGAGAAGTACTTTACAACCTTTTTTGACTGAATTAAAGCTACATGATGTTTCTATCACTCACTAATTATTTTCCCAAATATTGGCAAAGATCAAAGTCATCTGAAATCACTGTAAAAAAAGTTGATGAACTGATGCAGCACTTTTATGTACCTCAACTTTAACAGCACAAGTTGCAGTTGCCCCATACTAATTTCTATATCATTTGAGTACTTTACCCTGATAGCATTGCAGATGAAACAGAACTCGACACTGACACCTCTACCACCTAACATGAATGAAGCATTCGTCTTCTTCACCAAAAGAAGTACCAAGGTCTTGTAGTCCAGTACAACTAAGTTTGATAACAGAAATGGGAAAGCAAAAGTTAACATGCTAAACTTTCCAGGAAATTAATCTCTAATGTATCTAAAGAAAAGGGTAGTCAAATCAATTTCTGATGTAAAATAGTAATAAATTCCAGGTTTTATTTCTTGCTGCTGCAGTTAAACCTTGAACATGTTTTACAATATAAAAAAAATCTTAATTTACTATAGTTTGACTACTGCTTCAATCTAGTTCTAGTCAGACTACCAACTGGGTAGAAACACAATAAATTGCTATAAATAGTATCATGAACAAGAAGTTGACTTTTAAAGCAAATTCCAAGACTAACATTGATTCTTACCCAGAAATTCAACGGTGTAATGTCTACCATCAATCATCATTCCTTTTTCCTTTAATATTTTCTTCTGGTGGTTGATGTCCTCAAAAAGAATCTTGAGGTTGTCTCTGTCAACAAACAAAAACCAAAAATCTATACAGTCATTGTTATATTTAGTGCATTAAAACCAAATTAGGGATATTGATATCAATCCACTTAGATCTCAGAGTGGATGCATGACCTGGTGATATTGCAACTGAGTGGGACTTACAAAAATCTGTCATTGTGTTATTTAAGTTAAATGCACATACAACCACAAGCATATTCTAGCCAGAAGGTAGTAAAGAGTTCAAGCAAGTTGCAATTCACAAACCTGTCTTCTTTACAGTTGGCAATTGTCAATGGGTAGACTGATTTTGCACTTTGCTGGCTATATACAGCACCATCATGGGGAACAATTCCAAACAACACCTGAGCTCTACCTGCAAAACAATTTTTTACACTAAATTAGTCAAGACAAAAACTGCACCCTTCACCAACCCATTTCACCTTACACATTATTATAATGACCACCTTCCATACAAAGAACTGCTTGCAAGGCCAAAAAAATTTAACAGTTATAGTTATTTTGATTTGGAAGTACAACACACACACACAAAAAAAATATGTGGATGATTATCATACGTGGGGAACGACCTTTTATAACAATAATAATAAAATAATTTACAGACAAAACTGCAGAGACAGCATGCATTATCACATAATTTTACCCCAAAATGGTCTCCCATCAAGCTTCATCATCAGTCGCAAAGCATGTGAAGACAGCTGGTGCAGCCTTTGTTCCCTTACGATTAACTCCACAACAGAACTAAAATTCACAGAGAAACATTGTATAGGAGGAGCCACCTTCTTAACCCCCATATACTCCTTACAAGCTCCAAAAACCATCTTCTTAGCTGCCTTGATCTGGTTTAAGTTGAGGAGGAGAGGCGTGTGAGAGGATTTCTAAGAAAATAATAGAAATCAAGGTGATAAAAAGCAAAGATTAAACTTTTTAATCTAGGTTGATTCTTTGTTTCCTTTGTCTCCTACTAGTCCTAGGAAACAAAGGAAACAGAGAATCAACCTCTGTAGGTTAAAAAATCTTCCCTTGAACATAATTTTGACCTGTAACAATAACATTGCTACAGTCAGCAAGGGTCTTTGTGACCATTTTATGAGAAACTTTTATCACTTTGCCAGCCATATGTTCTTCAAATTTGAAAAAATGAGTTAAAGTATTGCTTTTACCGTTAAAGCACCGCTTATTTTCCTCATATATATATTTGAGTTCTTGATGAATAAAGCTCTACCAGTTCAAACAGCATCTATCAACAGAATTTCATGGGAAAAAACTTTAAAGATTATATTTTAAATTTACAGTTGGTGTCATGAAATATTAATAGGAAGTAGGGCGATGACATTCTATATTAATGGTCCACGGTTTGTCACTAAGAGCCGGCTTCCAGCATATTTCACCAGCTGAAAAAGAGCTTACCACTGGCTCAAATTGCTCTGGAAAACAGACATAGAGTAATTTTGAAGACGCAGTTGAGTAAAACGCCCGCTTTAGTAATAAAAAAAAGCCTGCTTATCTTTTCCTGTACTAGGCTTCGCTTACGAGAATAACTGAATAAAACAAAAGAAAGAGCTGCTATAAACATTGAGGCTTGCGATGGAATAGTTCTTTTTTTGTTCTTTTATTCCCTTAGCCGGGGCGCCAAGTATGAATATTAATATACCGACGTAAGACCAACGTAACTAAACATCTTACCCCCGTCCTTCTGAGCCCTGTGATGTTTATCACGGATTGCCACATTTTCGAAGAAACTCTCGCCATCGCCTGGAAAAGGACAAGCTTCCAATCAGGAACTCTCAGGCACGCCACGTACTTCGACATTGTGTCGTCGCCAACTAGCTCTTCCACACTCCTCTTTACTCCCCTTTTTACAGCCATCTCTTCGACAATTTCATTGACGATGGCCTTCGCTTCTGGGTCGCCAAATGCGCACATGTTCGAAAGCACCATCGCCAAACTTTCCCTGTTTTTTTCGCACACATCATGCACGTCCTTGATGACGCGACTGCTTCGCTGCTTCATCAACAGCACCTTTTCCGGAGTATCCAAATCTTCCTTTTCGCTGATCTCCTTTACTAAAGTCTAAATCTGAGATTTGGGGAAACATTCTTTTTTTCAGCTCTTTGCGAGTTTCCACTGTTTGGGGGTGTCATGGCCACAGATGATGTCTTGCGCGTTGGTGTCGTTGGCATTTCCAAGCATCGTGAAGCACGTGGTCGTTCTTTGTTTGCTTGGCCTTCATTTTCTTCGTCGATAGACATTTTACTGAGATCTACTGAGTTCAGCAAATCTCTCAGCTGCAAAATGAACTCAGAGCTTTCTGAAGAAGAACGGCGAAGCAGAGTGGTTATCAACCCAAACGAGGAACAGACAATTTCCGTTGCATTAGAGGACTTCTTGTTCGAGTAATGGTGGCCATCTAGCCGCCGAATGTGGGCACTGTCGATTCTTTGAAAATCGCTTGGAAAACTGGCGACAACAGGCGACCGCTTAGAGTATTGCGTCGGCGTTGATCTACAAAATTTCGAACTTAGAATGAACCAAGTCAATTAGTGTGGACTTAATTCAGGGCTGATGACCGGAGTGAAGGGCGAGAAATCCTTCCTAGGTGCCATCACTACTGCTACTGAATCACGCGTTTGAAATACGAAACTGCAAAGAAAAGATAGGCGGGCAAAAACCATGACATTCGAATATCGACATAGTAACATTATCCTGCTGCTAACTCGAGAGTGTTGATAATTTAAGCTAGTCGGCCCATGACATATTTAATGAGATTAAATCAAATTAACTTCGGGATTATCACACCTGAAAAAGACGAGCCCAGCGGGCTTAATACTTACAGTGCAAAGCACTTGTGTCTTCTCATGAAGAACAAAAAAGTGTCACTGATGTTCCTACCACATTTTGACGTCCTCTGTGATCTATTACTGAACAGACGCACGGCAACTTGGAATCTAATTGTTTTATATAATAAAAAATCTTAAAAAGTTTTAATGATGACGTCATCTATAGTCTGTCCTTCAATAGATCATGAGTGAGAATCAATCAGAATGCGTGCAAAACTGAGCTTATTATATAAATAACTAATATGCAAAGAATGATATATGTAGATAAAAATTAAGAGTTGTCACTAACAGTGAATGCTGATGTAGTTGTCCATTGATAATTTGATGTATACGTTGTGGTTCAATGTTATCCTTGGTTCAAATGTTATCTTCCTTTGTTTCAAACTCATTGTCATACATTACAATACCCAATTGCAACCCCTAGTCCTTTCCTATGATCCCTTCTCTAGCTGAGCAATCCAGTGCCTCTCTGTTCAGAAACATAATTGAAAGGGGATGGGGAATGCTCAATTATGAGTCATACAACAAGAGTTTAATTTTGTTGCAAATTGAAGCCTTCAAGTACATAATTCGGCCCCATTCAGTTGTAATTTATCCCAACCTCGAGCTCTGCAACTGAAATTAAATTTGTCAGTCCTGCAATCAGTACAGTATGAACAGAGTTCAATCAGTTCTTGAAGATCAGTTCCTGAAGAGCACTTCTTTCTAACAGCTTTGTTAATAGCATGTTTCCGATGAAGGTTAAGTCCGATCAAGCATGACTCAGTTTCTTGGACCTCATCTTGTATTGATAAAATCTTCCGTCGATCGCTTGACACTGGATTATTGTACCAAAAACCCCACCTGACACTCCGAATATTCCTATTGAATCACTATATGAACTCAAATTTGAGTGCCCTCCTAACGTACAAGTTAACCTTGGAGCGGAAGGCAGTATTGGCCGCTGAAATCTCCTTCCTCGTATGAAATCGAATCAAGCTAAGGCAACGACAACCTAATATTCGGCGCTTTTTTTCGGAAGCCATTAAAAACGTTGATTGAGCTCGCGCGACCCAAGCGCTTGACACCGATCCTGTTTCTCTTGAGAGTTAGCACAATAGATTCAACTGACAGGAACTTTATCGGTGGTGGAAGTTGAATAATGGGACCTTGATTATTCATCATTCTTGGTTCTTTTTTCGAATTATTCATTATTCTTTTTTCAATTTTGTTTGGTATTCATTCTTCTCTATTCCATGAACGTAAGCCAGATTTTTCCTTGTTAGACTCGATGTCAGGTCTAATTCATGATTATATATTTGATTATAAGTATCACAGTGTCGCATCATACCACACGCTACTGCCACACCGTGCTACACACGGCGATCTTTTTTTTCAAACTAAGCTGATGTTGTATTTTTCGGTGCTATGGTCATTATTATCATTATTATCACAATGTAATTTTCGCTTTAACGGAAACTAGACGCTCGAGGAGCGTTGACTCGGGCTTCGTATCGAGCGTTTTACTTGAACATTCACCACTGGATAGTTTGGCATAATTGACTCTAAGCAGGTCTCGCATACTGGGGCTCTATATTTATTCAAGGAGTCATCATTTTCTTCTTCATCATTACCATTTAATTTATCAGTTTCTCTCGCATCATACACCAATGCCGCATCACTATCTGTCATTGCATTGTTTGATGTAGCCTGTTGATGTGTATCATTATCGTCTGCATCATTTTGTAAAGCCATGAGATAGCTATCAATATTGTTAATATCAACTAGTATATCTATGTCCATGGATTATGTACTTTAATTTGAACTAGTTAAGAACTTGCTTGAAAATAAACATGTCCTCTAGAATGTAACTTTCTTTGAAGCTTAAGTATTATTATACCAGATCTGTCAGGTGGACAAGGGAGTTTATTATATATCTGATCACATTCTACAGGTACATTGCATATTGCACCTTTAATTTTTCTCTGTTGTCCTTTATACATGACCACAATCTTCTCAAATACTATTCGTTGAGCTATTAGCATCTGTTCTAGTTTTTCTAGTAAGGATAGTTCTTTGAGTATTTCATCCACATACATATTATTCACTACAGCCTGGCAATTTTCCTTTTATGACCTTTGAATGACATGTGTTGCATATATACTGTTTTCCATCAAATGACTGTTGAATATTGAAATATTTTTGGCAAGGGTACTTCTTATTTATGCATGTTATTACTGATTTTCAATAAAGTATAGATTTCCTATAAAGTATAGATTTCACGGAAGAGCTAGGCTTAGATATTTAACTTTTTACTATTCAAGTTGCTTCCGTCAGTATCCGTATCCGATTCGCCGTTGTTAGCGCAACCTCCTAAGTTGTGTTCATGAACATTCTTGATTTTTTCAGCGTGTGAGGTGTTCGTCTCAGCATCATGGTTTGTTGTTAAATCGGCTGTCACATTTTTTCCAGTATTTTCGTAGTTTGAATTCACATGGCTCATTTGTTATCTCGTGAGAACTAGTCTGAACTTTGCACATTTGGCTAGCTTTCAAGCTATAGAGTTCATGGACCGGCCCATTCCGAAAACGCTCGACATCATTTTGTATGTGAGATGAGCGTATAAGCCAGGAATCTTTACAACGCGGTCCTCACAAAACACAGTATTCTGTAAATTATGTTGTTTACGAAGAACGAGCACATGATAACACAAGTTGTCGCACTCTCATCCCCAGTTTCCGCGGTTTACGCAAGGAGCGCCTGGGACCATGACCCCCTTTTAGCGACCAAGAACGGCTTGCATTATGTGATATTATTCTAAGATACAAAGAATGAGAAATCTAGATAAACAGTGAATGTTGTCGATACAGTGAATGTTGATACAGTCGTTTTTTGATAACCTGTTGCATACTTTATGAACATATAAGTCAATTTTATGTTATGTTGATTGTAAGGTAAAGAATAAAACTAAACAAAATGAGATTCTTCTACTGTTTTAGAGAAAAATCAATCCTTTCAATTATGCAACAAAACCCAGTAAAGGCACAAGATTCTTCTCAATACAATATTCAGATTTCAGAAGAGCACAAAGACTTTATCAGCAAGAGTGGTTTTGAATGTGATTCTTCACACAAGCAAAGTCAATCTCAGGAGAAGAATGATCAATTTAAAATGAATGTCCATTCTTGGGTGAAAGACAAATATTCTCAAGGGGAGTCTAAGAAACTGACATTCAGAGAGAATTTAACCAAAGCGTGATTTATAGTGAATTCATGGAAATAGTGTTTTGGCTGTTGATGGATTCTCGTCCCTTCGAAAGTGAGATGTGAGGCTATTTTCGGTAAAATGACCGAACGATTGAAAATTTGTCATTATAAAACCAATTTTAAAATTGTTCTCCAGTGTCAAATAAATGATTAATTAGGTCTACACGCACTATTTATGTTATTTTGGATACGCATGTTAAGGTGACACTCTGGTTTAAATCTATCAACGAAATAGGTTATTACTTACAAAAAATATATATAATAGCATAAAACATTTATGGTATGGTTGTCAAAGAGGTTTACGTTTAAACTCGGAGTTATGTGTTATAGCGCCGAAAGAAAATCTATACCTGTAGTTATCAACTTTAGTATTGATGTCGAAGCATATTGGAGTTCACTTTTCATGGCAAGTTTTAAATTTTGATCATCGCTTCTTGCAAAAGCCCTACCGAAAAAAAATGACACATCTCCCTCCCCTTTTTCGCCATTCACCCTCCCTGTACCCCTAAGGAATGTGCCGGCCCAAGCGAAGGTCAAGAAGATCGCAACAAAAATTCGAGTCAGGGCAGGAGTTGAGTACTTTTACGGAAAGCGCGTGATGCATCTGGTTAAACTGAGAAGCACCGATTACTCACGCAACAGACCTGTGTGGACTGCGGTATAAGCATCGCTTAGAGCGACCTGCTAGCAGCCTATTAAGAGAGCACGTCAAGGAAAGATCATCTCAATTCAGGTTGATAAATTTATGTGCACATCGAAATTAGTAACGCTTTTTTTTTTTCGTTTTATGTCAAGTTGGGTTAATTTCGTGATAACAGGAAACTGGGTGAGCTATAAGCGCAAAAGTCTACCTCTCTTCAGGACAATATGCCTTTTACTTCCATGTTGTTGCCTTGTTATGGAAATAAATTCAAGTTTCCGATAAGATTGATCGACCGAGATATAAGGTACAAGTTCTAGAAAAAGGAAAAGCGAGTTGTCACAGAATCAAGAGTAGCAGGCGGGTGGAATGTTTCAGACAATAAAGGACCGATTGATTAGGTGGGTTTTTTTTTGTGGCGATGAGATCTAAAGAAAAGATTTCGTTTGCTCTGCAAAAATTAGCCAGTCAAGGATTCTTTTACACTGCTTGAGATCTCCTCTATCAAATGACAAGCGATTCTAAAAATGGTGCTCATTTCCTAGTTGACGAAATATTCGAATCTTATTGGGCTTAACGAAAAATCACTTTGTTATCTCCTCTCACAAAATCTGTCACAGAAATGGAGTCTTTGTCATCAAATGGTAGATTTAAGAATCCACTCCATCTGACAATTTCTCGATCAGAGATAGAACCTGTATAGAGTGGATACAATCCATTCTTTCTTGTATTCAAGCGAAATCGGAGATGATAACATGTTTAATTATCCTCCAACTTATACGACAGGATTTGTCCATAACTAAAGTATATTCCCCAGGGTGATTTAAGACCATATAAATCGGGTTCAATAACTTGACCGGCTTAGAAGGCATTTCCGGTGCGTGAGTATCGATGACTGAACCAAACCAACTTGCGCATGAAACATTATCCCAAACCCTGACACAATAGACAAGATAATTTTATCGCATTCCTACGAAGTAAAATTTTGAAATAGGGTTAAAGGTTACTTCCCACCTTCGTGGGTGTCCTTCGGGAAAAAATTCGTACGCGCGTTAGTTGCAATAAAATCCGAGCAAACTATATATCAGAAGAAAGCTTAATAACTGCAGGTAACGATGAAATTATAAGTTAAGCGACTTTTCTTTTCAGGAAGTTTCATTCCCATTCCCATTTTTTTTCTCTTTTTTTAAATTAATGAAGAAAAATTAAACCGTAACTAAAATAATTAATAATAATTAAAGAAAAAAAAAAACATTTTTAAGATACGGATTGCACGTGGACATCAGATTTTTTTAGATGGACATCGTGGACATCGCCCCAAAAAATAGCGAGTTGGGGAGGGGTGAGATTGTGAATAGCACGTGGACATCCCAGTCCGTTTTTAAAAAACCTGATTAGTTTTAAAAGAATTAAATTAAGAACCCACAGAAAGCTCATATTCGATCATAAATCTGGTTAGATTTCCCGTATTATTGTAACATCACGAAGCGAAGAAATATGACCAAAAGAAGCAAAGAAAAAGCGCGATGTCTTTATAAATAGTTTCAAACATGGGGTGTAATCCAGCTGTTGAGGAAACTCTCCTGACATGTCCAAGCTCCAGACAATAAAATTTATCGAGCAGAGTCTGTCACATTTACTGACTTCTACGTTTTTCCGACGGACAATATCGGCAAGCAACATTAGCCACCACAGTTCCACTTCGCAGGTTTCGTAGGTTTTTATGCAAGAAGTGATTGGCAGCGGCCTGGACTAATTGGAAAACAAACCAAGGGAAGTCGCGAGGAATACCTGATCGCGATTTCCGATGTCGGTGATTAACTCCTTTGTTTGCGAAACAGATGAAATCGATATTTGCGCTTTCCCATGTGGCACACTCTAAATTCCCCAAATAGCATATCCTCCTCTTAAGAACGAAAATTCTTATCAGAATAATCATTTTAATGGTGATTCTTTCAAGGAGAATCGAGGTTCTTGAAACAAGATGAATAGAAGAGAGAATTCTTGTGGTAAGAATGCATTACATCTGAATATCTTTAGAAGAATCTCTATTTCAGAAACTCTTGCCCCAAGAATCGGGAATTCTTTTCTCGAGAACGAGAATTCTTTTCAGCAGGGAATGAAGTAGAGAGTTCTTCTGTATATAATTTTTATTGCAAATCTCATGCACAGAATTGCAATTTCAGAAACTCTTGCTACAAGAATCGGGAATTCTTTTCTCAAGTAGGAGAGTTCTTTTTAGCAGGCAATAAAGCAGAGAGTTCTTCTGGAAATAATATTTAATGGCAAATCTTACGAACAGAATTGCAATTTCAGAAACCCTTTCCACAAGAATCCGGAATTCTTTTTCTCAAGAACGAGGATTCTGGCAGGCAAATAAGTAGAAGGTTCTTCTGGAAAGAATGTTTAATTCTAGATCTTGTGAAAAGAATCGCAGTTTCAGAATTCATTAGATAAGAGGCAGAAGCTCTTATGACCAAAATTTTATTAAGTTAACCTCTATTGCTGGTAACTTTGTTAATTATAGACCAAATTATCTGATAAAGTCTGATAAAGCTTTGCTTCAATACAGCGGTGGAGTAGGTACAAGAACGATTCGTTGGGAAAACGAAATACGATGCCGTAGCCGCGATAATTTATATTAAATTTTCAACATTCTCATGAACATTCTCAACACCAAAATTAATAACTTTGGAAGCGAAAGACTTACCTGGAGGTTTGAGCAGTTCCAAAATAGTCCTTGGAATCTGTTGTGATAGCAGGCAAGAGAAATGCGTGATGCTAAACGTTTGGTAACCGCCCTATATCCGATTTCGGTTGCGCGGGCTCAATAAACGTTTTTAACGGCTTTCAAAAAAGTGCGCCGAATAATAGGTTGTCGTTGCCTTGTTTTTGTTGAGAATATTTTTAGATTTTTTAATATATGAGATGGTTGTTTTTTTATCTTTAAATATGATTTTCCATGATATTTACCCTGAGCTAGGTTGAACTCGGAAATAGTTAAGGATAGGATTAGGAAGTAACAGGTTGTAGTCGATCGAATGTAATCATTAGAATGAAGTAACTGTGTGAAATGGGACCTATGACAGATTTTAATTTAATGAAGTTTATACTATATTGTAGGAAAAGAATTTTTAGTAAATTAAAATTTATGATTTCATTATGTAAGTAACTAAGTATTTCAAAATGTTTCATTAAAGAGTATTATTATTCTCAAATTTAAAAAAAACTATTATTATTATTATTATTATTATTATTATCATTATTATTATTATTATTTATTCATTTATATGTCTTTTTTAAGAATGGCTACAAAAGATCATGTCGCTGGCTATACAAAGTATTTTGGGAATAGATTTGCAAACTTATCTCCAGAAGCAACAACAGAGGAGGAGATCAAAGATGTGTACAAAGAATGGGCGAGCAAGTTCGATGAGGTAATTCCTTACAGCCAGTAGCTGAGTAGCGATATTGTGAGCCATTTTTTTCAAAGCACAGAACCAATTTAACCCTTTTACCCCAAACAGTAAACGGTTTCTAATTTCTCCTTACAGTATCCCCCTTGATTCAAATCTACATGTCATGAGAATAATGGAGATGATCACCAATAAGATTCCAGTGCAAGAGGTACGGTTAATACATGAGGATACCACGGGCCTGCGCATGACTAATTTATCCATGGAACTGCTGATCGCAGAATCGGTGAACCTTTCGAAACTGAAGATCTTGGAACTTGTGAAACCGAGGGAAATAACTGTTTTTTTTACTAAGTAGGGCAACAACAAAATTCTCTATCTTCCACAAGTTTCGCCGTTCAGCGGTTCGCAATTCTGTTCATAAGTCAAACCGCGGGGTCTTTAGTGACATATTTCTCCAGAGAAGAATGTTCCCTGAACTTATGCGATGGTTCAAACACATACTACGCGCTGATATTTTGCGAGTTAGCGAGCAATGAGCAAAATTCTCTCGCGTATTATCCATTGCAAGCTAATTAATTTCTTTACAGGAAAACTCTAACGCACGGATTGTCTGCCACAAGCCCCAAGCTGAATGCTTAGACTCTGCCATTAAGAAATACCTGGACAAACCGAAAGAGGAAATTAAAATCATTGATTGTGGAGCTGGCACGGGCTGGGCTGGTGTCGAGCTCAACAAACTTGGGTACACCAACCTGTGTGCTCTGGACATTTCACAAGAAATGTTGGATGAGGCGAAGAAGAAAAAAATCTACCAAAAATTTATCTGCGCCCCTCTAAATGACCAGCAAAGTCCTGAGGTTAAAACCGGAGAGTACGACGCCATGATTTGCATTGGTACGCTGGCTTCTGCGCATGTCAAACCTGCAGCTTTGGTTGAAATGATTCGGATGATCAGGACTGGTAAGCTTAAAAGTAGTTAGATAGTCCTATTTCATAACATAGTGTGGTCGCTCTGGGAATGACACTGGTGAGGTAAGAGACGTTTCCCCAAGTTGAACAGACGAATATATTGAAGTTTTTTCATCTATTAAAGTTTCGAATGTGAAACTCGCGGCTTGGAGAGATTCAAAATGGTGACGTTCATGGTTGAATTCTGAGCTCGTTTGAAGACGGTATATGAAAGGATAGGTAACTTTTAAAATCTCAAATTGCAATCAGTGAAATATCTTCATATACAAATTTTGATGGCCGAGAAGCAAATCGTATACGTTATCTATAGCAAAGTTTGCCTTTAGCCCTCCTCCCCCATCCCCCCAACCCACCCCCACTCAACGAAAAAAAGCAACAGATGTTCTGGAAGTGGAAAGAAGTACTTCAGCAATGTTTCCCTAAATTAAGGGGCGCTGAGTCAAAATTTCTTTCTTCTTTTGGTTTCCATCGCAGGTGGTCTGGTGAGTTTTAACATTCGGTATGGTGAGCTAGAAGTCTACCAACCAAAAATGGAAGAGCTGGAGAAAGCACGCGGCTGGGAAAAAGTATCCAAAGATACAGTGCCTCAGTTTGATGTAGATGACATGCCTCCGACTTCTACTTTCTTTGTTTACAAAGTCTTGAAATGTTAGTGCTACCACTAACAAGACCACAACGAGGATGAAGTAGATGAATCAAATCTTTTGAGAATAAAACACAGGTTTTTTTCTGGAAACAGATTGTCTTTTCCTCTTTGACCTTTAGCTACAGAGAATCTATTTCCATGGTAGATTAAATTACTCTGTGCTGAAAGAAGTGAATTCATCAGACAAATAAGGGTCTATTTGTATAGATAATCACATGATTTCGAATGCAATTTGGAAAAAATAAGCACGAGATAATAAGCATAAGACTAACAGCACTTCAAAGGTAAGTTTGAGAGTGTTTATTACTGTATCTTGTTTGCATTTTCGAGATTTAGCATATTTGTGCCTTAGAGTTTATAAATTGTTTTTCATCTATATGCGAGAGGGCTTGAGGACATGGCACAGAGTAAATTCGGCCGCGGATCGAGTTAAGCCATCTTGAAGAACCGCAGTAGGATCTAGTCTGAGTAAAGACAGCCCTGTTCTTTCTCTTTGCAGAGTGAGACCTTGACTTTTTGGATGACCTTTAAGCATTTTTCTACTCACACCAGGGTATTGTCCTTGAATTTTACGGACAACCTCTGCAGGGGAATCATCACTGATATCTCTGTATTTACCTTCGAATATGCCACGTGTGCCCAAATGGGTCTATTCTAATTCGTTCTTTGCCATTCATTACATGCAAATGCGTGTACTCTTTCACACAATCGCGATCACTGGAGGAATTTGCATTTCACTCGAATTAGTGGTTTTAATATGCGTTCCTGCGATAAAAATAATTCAAAGTTGATCATTCAAATAATTGTGGCTAGAAAAAGCGCTCTTCATTTTGATTAGTACAGATGGATTTCGTTCATGCAACATGTCTGAAAACTTAACTAGTAGCTTAGAAGTCCATCATGAAGCACTATTTTTAATAAGGGACTGCACGCGAAGAGCCGGAGGGTCATTTGACAAAGACCATTCTTCCAAAATCCACCTTTCTTGAGTAATGCGATAACTAACCATTAACTGTGAGAAAAAGCCAGAAGTATACGAATAAGGATCTAGGATAGACCAAACCTATGGTCTAAGTCACTAAAATTCTCAAAATAAATCACATCAATAACATCACGTTTACGGGAAGAAATCACTATGTACTGCTTAAATATATATGCTCTCTGTTTTCGTAAGCATCGATGCATTTAGTATTACAAGATTGAGTATGCCAGTTGAGGTTGACGCTGCGGGTATGTATAGGGTGTTTTTCCCTCCTAGGCCGAAACCGCTGAGCAGGCATTATTTACAGTTCCCCGTGTATATGACTGCAAATATAAATTCGGTGTATTGGGGGAAAAATCTCGATTTGACCAAAGTAGGCGCGCAAGCTGGTACCGGTTAATTTTCTCAGTAGGCGCGCAAGATGTTGCTGGGTAATCTCGGCAACTCGAGGTCATTCTCACTTGTTCACAACCTGGAACAATAGAGACCTTAAGCAATAACGACGGGAACATGGACTACGACGTATATGACCGATTGAGGCCTGGGACGGGACCGTCGTCTACGGCGGGAAACACAAACACTTGAGCACACCAGTTACGTGGACGAGGATCGTGGAAGAGTCTACAGCTTTCGAACAGTCACAGGAAAAATATCTTTTAGAGAATTTCGTGAGCTGCTCATACTTCTTTATGGCGATAACATTGTTCAGATGAAGAATTTTTACTGCTTTACGATACCTTCAAAACAAAAAGGCCCGAATTTCCTCATGGAAACTACAAGCAATTCGATCTGGATTCTACGAACTCCACCGAATGCAAAGCAAATGGACTCATTGGAAATTTATATGGACCAGCTGGTGAGTTCAAGCAACTTCTATTCTCAACTTTGATTTTTTTCTTCGTTTTAGAGGGGTGTAAACACGACGCAGGGATGTTAGCACCCACGGGAATTGGCGGGATGACCGCTGAATACAAGTGGATCGTTAAGGTTGTACAGAAGAGGGGTAATGTATAACAGGAAAAAAAACGTCATTTTATGCCATAATTGACCACTTATGTAATAACACTAGCTCAAAAATACTACTACATGGATTGAGTTTTAGTTCGAAGATTATTCTTAGTTTTGTTTGTGTGGTTCTACTCCAAATGACCGTTCAACACAAGTGAAAGATGATACAAACAGGCCGTTAGAGCTCAAAGGTAACCACGCCTGCTTACTAGATGAAACTGCTCAATAGAGGTGAAATTTACAGCGACTAAGGGGAAACAAATTCGGGACTTTGACAACTGACCGCTAAATACGGCGCCGCTTAATACAAGTTCGACTGTATGATAAACGACGAATCACATAGGAGAATTAGATACAAACAGTTTTTACTATTATAGTGGTCAGGAGTTTGTAGTGTGTTTTGAGTGTATTAAATTTTCTTTTGCTTGAAAGGATTTAACATATTACATTAACAAATAAGGGTTGATAAGGACAAATCAGAAAAAAAAACTTATTTCTTCAAGGTCAGAGATCATTGTGTCAATGAATTGCATATCATTTCATGGAAATTCAAGATTCTACTTGGAAGTAAATTAAAAGTCGGAACATTTTATTCTTTGTTAAGCCATCAGGTTTCTGAAAATGTTTCATTACATCAATACTGTTTCAAAGATTTGATACTCAGATACCTTAGTTTCTATTACTTGCCAGCGCTAAAAAAAAAAAAAGATGGCAAAACCAAATGTTGCTCAAAGTTTAACATTATCTTACTTTTACTGTATGCAGGTCCAGGGAAGAAGCTCAAAAAAACAAAGAAAAGTAAAAAAGGTAAGTAAAGTGGAATAAACAAAGCTTAAGTAAAGTTCAAGTGAGTGTGATCATTATTAACACTATGCATGCACGTCATCCTGGCTAATTAGAAACTCGTTTATCTAGCCCAAGAGTTGCAAAGAATGAACCCACATGTTATTGATTGCTCTGTTAGCTGAGTCAAATCTTTATCGAACTTGCCTGTGATCTGCATTAAAAAATTTAAATGATATAAATTCCTGGTCTCAAACGAGGGAAATTGTCAGTCAACAAGCGACAATAGTTGCAGATAGTTGCTGCACACTGTGAGCAAGTGAAGGCACTTGTAGTTGCCGGAATCCTAGTGTAGCTGTTATTGACACTTAATCCAGCATGAAAAGCAACAGTATCCATGGAGGCTGTCACAACATGCTCAGCAGAAAGGAAAGGCAAAGACCAAGGGCTGTTTTACCTTTTATCAGCATGACATAAGGCTCAAGTTCCACATCGGCCATCTATCTACATATTACAGTTTGTTTTATCTCATTGCTACTTTTCCACCATCTCATTCCTAGCTTTACACTCTCTTTCTACTTGCTGATAATCCTACCTGATTCGCGGCTAGTTTTCAGCTATCTGATTTTTAGATTAATGTTACTTTGATTCTAGTTAATTGTGATCTACCCGAGAATAGTTTCTTATTATTTTGATCTATGTTATCTAACTTCGAGTTCATCTCTGTCCTGTATCTAACTACGGTTGTTGCAACTACCTAATCTCTATTTTATATATCTAGCTGAAAACTCACTTATTAGAGCATCAAACACTAGTTTAACCCTATGTAATACCTACCTAAATACTTACTGCAATAGTTATTTTACAAACTTATTTTTCAGATAGAATTTAGATAGAGCTATCTGCATGGTTCCAAATAACCCGTTAATGGATAGGAACTAGGATTAAATGATTACACAAGCGACCTGGTTAGGAAATAGCTGGTCAATAGGTAGATTTTAGATCCATAGTTCAGTAAACTAGTTTTAAGATAGCTAAAATCTAGTATCCAGTTTTGTAAGGGAATATGGCCGCTTTGTTTAAAACAAAAGATATCAAGGAATATTTCACAATACTGCAAATGATAATGAAAGATGAGGGTTACTAATATTTTGCTGTCTTGAAAGTTCACATAAACCGAGTTTACCTGTATCTATATTCAATAAGTCCAAGAAATCAATATAAACTTAAGCCGTAACATGAATGAGCTGGCTCCAAGAGCTCTTTGACTATGATGATTATGTAGAATTATGAACTAACCCTATTTCAAATCCCTAACAATGCAAACACGCGAGAGTACATGTGTGTTGGTCCATTTTGTTCGGCACACTGTATATGCAAGGCTTACCACTCTAGCTCTGAGTATCGTAATAAAGGCCACACAAGATCGAGGATATTTAATGCAGTCCTAGGGTCATATCTTGGTCGATGGAGACAATCAAGTAACAAATTTTGTTGGTTTTCAGAGATCCCTTTGTCCGTTGTTGCATTATCCGAAATTCTAGAGGATTTAAATACGAAACCAGAAAAAAGAATGTAAATGCAACTGCTTTGTTAAATGTTCTGTTCATTTGTTCAGCTCCTTTTGAGATTCAAAATCTTTTACAGTGACTACCGGCCGTTTTGGGTGATGTCGGCGTATCTGAAAGTTGTTTTGTATCATCATAAAACCTTTGTTGCAACTTCAGAGGTTTAATCAAATCAAATTTCAACGGCCCACTATGCTATTTTTGTCCAACAAGGTCAAGGTAAACAAATTTTTTTAAATTGAAATGGAATAAAATTAACCTCGCCTTGGAATAGAGCCATCTCTACGACACTAAGGTAATTTGGTCCCGCAATGTCGTGTAAAACTTATTTTTTGCAGTTGTCCGTGAGCCAGATCTGTGGTTCACTTCAGGCCATGTTGAAAACCCAGCCATACATGGGCAAGGAATTGTTACGCCGATTCAGACTCTAGAGCACGCATGACTGCAACATCCGATAGGCAATTGGGCACTGACCCTTTGACTTAAGAACAATTGACGGATATGACGTACGAGTCAAGCTGCGGTCGGTGATGAGAACTATAATGCCAAGTTTTGAACCTTCTTTAGTCTTCCAGTATTGCTCAGTGTTATCTAGTGTCAATGATGCAAATTTTATCCCCAAGTTGATAAAGAACACTTAACTGAACTTAAAATGCCGATGGCACGATTTTTTAAAGACTTTTTCTGAGACATTATCCTTCCACGGAAAAATGTATTGATTGTAAAGGGAAATTCCTGTTTAAACATTCCTGAGGGTGAATCAACCGTCATCAAAACGAACAAATCCTATATCAGATGGAGCCACTGAGGTAAGTCATCATCATGTTTTCGAAACAGGCCTGCGACGTTACGTAACTTGACACATATGCCGCAAGGGTAACGAGAATATACGTTTAACACAAGAATAGCACAAGGTGTTTCCTGCTGACATAATCAAGCTTTTGTTTTTGCCTTGTCTTGCTTCATACATCGCCAGTCAGATTTCCCGTCGCCAATTGGTAAGCTTCTAAACGATTAAACATGCTGTAATGTTTCAAAGATCCGCGTTAATATCTTTGAACAAAAGGCTTATTAAACCACTCATGGAATATGGGGATATTATCTGGAAAAACTGACATAATCGTTGTTCAGCCTTTCTGGATAGTGTGAAACCGCTGTTTGATATCTTTTCATTATCCTTCGACGTGAAAATGTATGGATTGTAAAGGGAAATTCCTGTTTAATCATTCCTTAGCTTGAATCAACCGTCATCAAAACGAACAAATCCTATATCAGATGGAGCCACTGAGGTAAATCATCATGTTTTCGAAACAGGCCTGCGACGTTACGTAACCTGACACATAAGCCGCAAGGGTAACAAGAATATAAGTTTAACACAAAAACAACAAAAGGTGTTTCCTGCTGGCATAATCTAGCTTTTATTTTTGCCTCGTCTTGCTTCATACATCGCCTCCCGTAGCCAATGGCAAAAGTTGTTCAAAGGTTGATTCGTGGTTATGTTCCAGCCGCGTGCAACATCTACTCAAGGTTGCGTCTTTACAAGTGTTTCGTAGAAAGCAGGATTTGCCAAAGGAAGTTTATATTGAAGTGATTACACCATAAAGGACAGACGAAAAAAGAAACCAACAAACCTAGGATTATTGAGATACTGGACTCTCTATGGGATTGAGTAGGTAAGGAATTTGAATTTGTGACCACATGGCCACCGATGCTTGTCTGCCTATGACTACAGTTGTTGTTTTTTTTTTTTCACAAAAATTAAACGTCCATTCAGAGCTTTATCAGCAATATATCTCAGCCAATTACGTCAAATATTTCGTCGTTTCTAACATCATCGTTATCGAGGTATGATGGTACACTGTTTCTTTGGTGTCTGAATATTACATATGGAAACAGCCGTTGAGGCATTTCGTTTCGTACACGGTTATGTAATTATCTTCGAATTCAAAATCTTCGCGACTAACAGATTTCGCGCAGTTCACGATTTCGGGAAAAAAATGATACGAAAATCAGGAATGCGAGATCAGAGGATGCAGGAAAGGCAAATTATTTCCCGTGCAGACCAACGGTGTATGACATGTCTTACCCAAACTTATTTCAAGCCCTAGCTCGTAACAGCAAAGCGGAATCGCAACGTATTGAAAAGTTCTTTTCTGAATTAGAGAAATGAGCTGGTGGTGCCTTCTATGATGGTCGACAAATATATATCTATTCTTATGATGAGTCAATCATTTGGTTTGTCATAAAATGACTGTTAAATGACCAAGATTTGGACGGTTCTTCTATTGATACGAATAATAAAAAAACTTGGATGACAAATTTACAGGCGTTGTAAAAACATTGGTAAGGTATTATCACGTTTTTTGAACTGAATGATGCATTGCACCCTGTGTTGGAAAACCTGTTTGGTCGAGAATAACCTGTTTTGATACGTCAATCATCCATTGTTATATGCCTCGCTCTTGCTTTTGAATTGATACACCCAACCCCAGCATAATCAGTTGAGCTAGTCAGTAACAGTGTAAACTACTACAGCTTACGAGACTTTGAATTCTTTTTGCAAGAAAGTCTTCCTGCGAGCTCTACATGGCGTCATCTAAGCCAGTAAGTGACTCAGTCCTGAGGTTAACCAAGGGGTTCGATTAAATGCTGTCTCAAATTTTTTTACTGAGGAGCTAAAGCTATAGCATTTGATGTTCAAACTGTGTGACACTCCCTAAATACTGTCTTTTCTAATCAGAATATTGCAGTTTTTTAAAACTCTTTTATCCTGAGGAAATATTACCAGGGTATGTCGCCTCTGATGCAAAGTATCCTAAAAGAGACTGACGAATGATGATGTTATTATTACTGTCGTCCATTGCATGGTTTTCGTAGGATAGAAAAAAAAAGCAGTAATCACATTGAGAATGAGCTTTTCGGACCATTAGGAAAAAGCGAAAAAGCTAGGTTCATGAGGGCAATGTTTTCTCCCTATTAACGAATCAAATTTTATATCAACTAATGGAGTGCAAAATGAGGAAAACCTAAGCTAGTCCGTTCTCTCGCAAGGCCTCAAGAAACAGTAGATTTAAGTGTCGTGCTTGATCTTGATTTCATTAGAACTATCAGTAATGGAATGTAAGATATGCCTCAGGTTAAAAAAAATGATAAAGTCGTTCAACTTGTAGCCATGGAACGTTGCAAGCCCACAGTTTCTATCTGGCAAGAGATTGTCTTTATAGCACAAAATAATATCTTGATGTGTCGCCAATTTCGTCTTTCGTCTCGCTCAGTCATCTGCACAAAAGGAATTGTTATGACTGCTAAGATTGCATGATTGTTATGCAATCTATCACTCTTACGTTATACAGGCACAACGTATTTATGCGATGAGATTGCTATCTTTAATCGTTTTAGTTTTTCATTTTTATGAATAAACTGCCTGTTAATTCGTAACTTGTCGCGAATTTGCGACCACATCACCGCCGATACTTGTCTCCGTATAGCTATTGTTTTGAACCCTTCACAAAAATACTCAAGGTTGCATCATTACACGTGTTTCGTAGAAAGCAGGATTTGCCAAAGGAAGTTTATATTGAAGTGATTACACCAAAAAGGACAGACGAAAAACAAAAAAACAATCAAACCAAGAAACTTAGGATTATTGAGCTACTGGACTCTATGGACTCTATGGGATTGAGTAGGTAAGGAATTTGAATTTGTGACCACATGACCGCCGATGCTTGTCTGTGTATGGCTACAGTTTTTTCTTCACAAAAATTAAACGACCATTGAGAGCTTTATCAACAATATATCGCAGCCAATTACGCCAAATGTTTCGTCGTTTCTAACATCATCATTATCGAGGGACGATGGCACACTGTTTCTTTCGTGTCTAAATGCCACATATAGAAACAGCCTTTGTGGTATTTCGTTTCGTACACGGTTATGCAGTTAACTTCGAATTTAAAATCTTCGCGACTGCCAAATTTCGCGCCTTTCGCGGTTTGGGGAAAAAATTGATGCGAAAACCAGGAATGCGAGATCAGGTGATGCGGAAAAGGCAGCTCATATCTTGTACAGTTCAAAGGTTTATCAAAATGTCCTACCCAAACTTTTTTTAAGACCTAGCTCGTAACGGCAAAGCTGAATCCATTGAATTGCCAAGGAAATCGAAAATTACGAGCCGACCCAGCTTAACACTTTGCTCGAGCGATCCAACGCCGAAATTAAAAACAAACATGGTTAAACCTCGGAAACGACGATTCCATTTCATCGAAAGTGATTCGGACATAGACTGAACAATTCCTTGAACTGTTTAGCCGGACTTTGAACTTTTTTGCGCCTGAAAGATGTGAAGATATCATTGCATATTATTGTTTTGATCGTACGCGGTTGTTTTGACCGAATACATGGTTTGAATAAATTTACGCCTGCTTATTTATTCCATATTAGTACTCGAAATCATGTGATTAACTACACAAACAATATCTTGATTTGTCGCCAGTTCCGTCTTTCGTCTTGCTCAGTCATAAGCCCAGAAGGAACAATTGTTATGTAATCTATCGCTCTTACGTTACATAGACACAACGTATTTATAAGTTCTCGATCGCTTTGTAAGCATGATTTTGTAAATGCTTTGGGTCAATCGTTTCCTCGCTAACTCCACAACTAAGACTGGATTTGAACACTTGTTAAAACTGGTGCAGGCGCATTCAAAAGTTCTTTTTGAATTACATCGATAAGCTGGCGGTGCCTTTTATAATGGTCTACAAATCTATATCTATTCTTATGATGAGTCAGTTATTTGATTTGTCAAAAAAAAAAGAGTTTTTTTGCAAGATTTGGACGGTCCTTTTATTGATACAAATTATCAGAAACTTTGATAACAAATTTGCAGGTGTTGGTAAGGTATTATCACGTTTTTTGAACTGAATGATGCATTGCATCATGTGTTGGAAAACCTGTTTGATCGAGAATAACCTGTTTTGATGCGTCAATCATCCATTGTTATTTGTCTCCGTTTTGCTTTTGAATTGATGCACCCAACCCCAGCATAATCAGTTGAGCTAGTCAGTAACAGTGTGAACTACTACAGCTTACGAGACTTTGAATTCTTTTTGCAAGAAAGTCTTCCTGCGAGCTCTACATGGCGTCATCTAAGCCAGTAAGTAACTCAGTCCTGAGGTTAACCAAGGGGTTCTATTAAATACTCTCTAAAGATTTTATTACTGAGGAGCTAATGCTATAGCATTTGATGTTCAAATTGTGTGACACTCCCTAAATACTGTCTTTTCTAATTAGAATATTGCAGTTTTTAAAAACTGTTTTATCCTGAGGAAATATTACCAGTGCATGTCGCCTCTGATGCTAAGTATCCTAAAAGAGACTGACGAATGATGATGTTATTATTACTGTCGTCCATTGCATGGTTTTCGTAGGATAGAAAAAAAGCATTAATCACATTGAGAATGAGTTCTTGGGACGACTAACAAAAGCGAAAAAAAGCTAAGTTTATGAAAGGAATGTTTTTCTCCCTGTTAATGAATCAAATTTTATATCAACTGATGGAGTGCAAAATGAGGAAAACCTAAACTATTCCGTTTTGGTTGTCGGTTTGGAAAAAGTGGTGTTTAGAGAAGGGAATTGCCAAGGAAATCGAAAATTACGAGCCGACCCAGCTTAACACTTTGCTCGAGCGATCCAACACCGAAATTAAAAACAAACATGGTTAAACCTCGGAAACGACGATTCCATTTCATCGAAAGTGATTCGGACACAGACTGAATAATTCCTTGAACTGTTTAGCCGGACTTTGAACTTTTTTGCGCCTTAAAGATGTGAAGATATCATTGCATATTATTGTTTTGATCGTACGCGGTTGTTTTGACCGAATGCACGGTTTGAATAAATTTACTCCTGCTTTTTTATTCCAAATTATTACTCGAAATCATGGGATTACCTACACAAACAATTTCGTGATTTGTCGCCAGTTTCGTCTTTCGTCTTGCTCAGTCATAAGCCCAGAAGGAACAATTGTTATGTAATCTATCGCTCTTACGTAACATAGACACAACGTATTTATAAGTTCTCGGTCGCTTTGTAAGCATGATTTTGTAAATGCTTTGGGTCAATGTTTTTCTCGCTAACCCCACAACTATATTGGTCTAACAGCTAAGATGTGCTAAATGTATGACAGCAAATGGTGAATGTTTTGGATTCCGGCTGTCATAAATAAGGAATCGCCTCGTTGAGCCTCAGATTTTCCGTTTTTATTTCAACCTTTTAGAAATCAGACGTCACCGTAGATTACATATTGAAGAACTGTCCAGCATTTCTCGGTGGTGGCTGCCCATATGCCAAGCTTGCCCAAGAAAAGAAAGGCATCTGTGACAAATGTCCTCCTTTCAACAATGGTTGCCCTTTCAAACAAAGCAAGACCGTTGGTGAGCTTCAAGACATGATGGGTCAGATGCGTGACCAGTCCAAGGACGAAGCTCAATGGATCGAGTTTTTGAAGGATGTCGTCTTTCTTAGTAAGGAAAAAAACATAGAGTATGGAACTGTCTCCCCTCCAAGCTTCTTCAAGGGTGGCTGCCCATTTGCCAAAGATACTGCAGGAATGGAGATTTTGAAACCTACATACACTGTGGTAGGTAATTTCGGTTTCAGCATGAAACTATTGATAGAAACCATCGATAAAGAGCTTTCTAACGTATAGCTTAGATGCAGGGATTTCTTTTCTTTCTCTAGTTTTTGTAGGCAATGCCAAACAATTGTCACTGTGTAATGTTTTTCCCACTTTCAGAGTAAATCTCGAAACACGAATCGTTCTACAGAATCTATTGCCTGAAATGAAGAAAATTATGATTAGCTTACGGCTGATTTAGTTGAGCTGTTGTGTACCGTTTCCCAGTGAATATTCTTGTTTCTAGTTCAACTCTATCTTCCCTTTAACCTGCAGTATCCATATTCTTTGACGGTTGAAGAGATCGTCAAGAAGTGCCCAGTTTTTGGCAAAGGTGTGTGCCCGTATAAAGGTCTTGCTGATGAAATGAAAGGAATTACTGGAAACTGCCCTGGTTTCAAACACGGATGTCCTTTCAAGAACCTGACAACCATGGGTGAGTACGTGGGTAAACTGGCCGACATGCGAGATACGATAGGCACTCCTAAGGGTCGAGCTGCATTCGAGAAGTTGGTGAAGAGGGTTCATGAGATCTCCAAGGAGGCTGAGAAGGAGGCTGGAGCTTGGCCATTCCCTCCAGGTACCTGCCCAATCTTTGCCCGTGATGCACATGGAAAGCGCATCATGCCAAAATACAATTAGGCTTCCTCAGAGTGGAAGAAGAAGGATCTGACTGAGGCAACTAGCGTTTAAGTAGTTTTTTTCAGAAATGAATTTTAATGCCATGTCGTTGTCTTGTTTAAGAGTAGGTTTTTAAGTCAGTCAGTTTCCTCCCGATATTTTAACTCTTAGATATAGGTTGTGGTGTTGGGATCTTTATTGATTGAGTGAGAAGCCTCGGTATAAGATGAGATGATGAGATAGGTATCAAATTATCTATGGAGAGCTCCCGCTCATTCAGCCGGGCTGTAACGACCCCGTTTTTCAGTGTAGTGTATGGAACTGCCTGAGTAAGTGATGCTACTTTGTGGTCTTTTGTTATATGTGCTCCTTGCTACTAGATGTTTCGGTGTTGGGCTTTTTTTGAAGAGCTTTTTTTTACTTATTTGGCAATAAACAACTCCCCTCCCTGTTTTCAAAGTGTTTATCCTATAACGAGACTAACGTAGGGATTTCCAGGTCATTCTTTGGTCATAATTGCATCTGATCTTGTCTTCAAGCGCAGCTTCAACGCTGCAACAGTGTTCAACCTTTTACCTAGGAATATAATAACAATAAAGCTCTTCTCTTTGGGGTTTTAAAATGATTGTCACGTTTAATTTGTGGTGATTTAACCTCGACAACTTACTTCTGCATAGGGTTCTTAAAGGAAAATTAACATGAAATTATATCAGTATGTTTTTATGTCAGGGAGGCCACTCGCCATCTCAGTTGCAATCAAGCTTGCATATATTATTGAATTATGTCCTTTATCTAAGGGTTACTGTCAACAAAATAGAGTGCCTTCCGGAAAAGTTGTCCCACGTGCGCTACTTTTAAAGTAACCATTAAAAAAGCTGTGGCGTTCCAACACCACCAAAGTTCAATTGATCAATTTTTATTCGAAGATACAAACATTAACCTGTACTTTGCAATATTAACTGTAGACTTTCAACCTGTGATTCAAACATCCATAAAAGCCTTTTGAAATCCGTTTAGAACATATAATTATGCGCTCCAAACACACAAATAGTCAGTTAAAACTTTCAATTAATCAGGTTTAACCAAAGGCGGCCCAAGCTCCAGCTGTGAGATGATCATCTTACAAAATAAGAGTCATGGCGAAATTATAAGAGTTTGTCTAGGAATATTTTCGACCGCTCTAAGGAATAATATTTCGAGGTTTTCTACGTACATAAGGGTTTTTCTTATATATATAGAAAACCTGGAAAAAAATGATTCGCCAAAATGGGTTTCCTTCAACTTAGAATGCGATCAGATAACAAGCAACGCACTGTGGAAGTAAGGTGAAGTTTTTTTTGTGAGAATTTGACTTATTTTTTTATTCCTTAGAGCGGTCGTAAATATTTCCATACAAACTTATAATTTCGCCATGACTGTTATTTCGTAAGATGATCATTTCACAGCTGGAGCTTGGGCTGCCTGTGGTTTAACGTTTATTTATAAATATCAAAACCTTTCAGTAACATTTGAATGTTAACTCCAAATTAGCGGGTTTTTAATTCAACCTTCTCATCCTTTAGCGAAACTTTCATCTTGGGTATTAAAATATATCAATTACACTTGCAGGTCGGACATTCACTATTCGATTCAAACGTTCAATTCCGATTTTCCATGTAAACATTCAATTCCAACATTCAATGCAAACATTCAATTCAAACATTAATTAAATATAAACATTCAATTAAAACATTTAGTGCAAGTATTTAATTGAAACATTCAATCCTGACATTCAATGCGAACATTCAATGCGAACATTCAATTCGAACATTCACGGCAAACATTTAATTCGAATATTTCATGTAAACATGCAATTCAGCAATATTCAGTGAAGGCATCATTCCATCTCTGTTCGCTCCGTGGCCTGGGGCCAACATCCTGGAACTTCTGAAATCCGAAAGGCGCGCGAAACCAAATTGTGTTTCCTTTGCTTTTGGAGTGCTTTGCGCGAGTGGCATTAATTATTCTGCGATTTTTACAGCACTTCAAAGGTAAGTTTGAGAGTGTTTATTACTGTATATTGTTTGCATTTTCGAGGTTTAGTATATTTGTGCCTTAGAGTTTATAAATTGATTTTCATCTATATACCAGAGGGCTTGAGGACATGGCACAGAGTAAATTCGGCCGCGGATCGAGTTAAGCCATCTTGAAGAACCGCAGTAGGATCTAGTCTGAGTAAAGACAGCCCTGTCTTTTCTCTTTGCAAAGTGAGACCTTGACTTTTGGGATGAATTTTACGGACAATCTCTTCAGGGGAATCATCACGGATATCGCTGTACTTACCTTCGAATAAGCCGCTTGTGCCAAAATGGGTGTATTCTAATTCGTTCTTTGCCATTCATTACATGCAAATGTATGTACTCTTTCACACAAATGCGATCACAGGGGGAATTTGCATTTCACTCGAGTTCGTGGTTCTAATACGCGTTCCTGCGATGAAAGTAATTCAAAGTATACCAGTAGGGATCTAAGATAAAGCAAACCTATGGTCTAAGTCATTAAAATTCTCAAAATAAATCACATAAACAGCATCACGTTTACGGGAAGAAATCACTATGTACTGCTTAAATATATATGCTCTCTCTTTTCGTAAGCATCGATACATTTAGTATTACAAGAGTGAGTATGCCAGTTGAGGTTGACACCACGGGTATGCATGGGGTGTTTCTCTCCAGTAAATAAATTTTACATATATTACAAATGCTGGGGGCAGTTTTTAGCGAGAACTATCACCAGTTAAGTCATATTTTGAGATATTCGCAAGATAGAAGGCTATTTTAATCGGACCGACATAAGATTCATCCTTAAAAAATTATGTACAAGGTAGGAACTTCATCGCCGATATGATGTCGTACAGATTACAAGTTGAATAAGTAAGTTTTATCCACTGTTGTGTTCGGAGAAATAGAAGCATAAACAGTTTTTATTTTTCGTTTTTATTTATCGAGGTCCCTATCATAAACCGTTAATACCGTAGTGGCACCCGTAAGTCATACAATTTCTTTGTACTTTAACTAATACTGAGTGGTTTTATTTTCAAGCCGCCATTATGTCTGGGAGTTTTCATTTAAAGTTAGAAACCAAGAGCTTCGTACATACTTAAAATTTGTCCTCCAGCACTTTGTTAGGAATCTTAAATTTGGAGAAACTACATTCTCTGGTGCACGACTCAAAGAACTTTCTATTACTTATAAGCATAACAAGGACAAAACGAGGCTTTTGTTTACTTCTTCTCAGAAGTTTGGTTCGGACGTAGTTAGTAAAATATGAAAGAGGAAACTTTACTTTTGAAAGGAAGAAGGCTCCATGAAGTAGCTTCCAAATGCATTAACCCAAGCCCTGCAAGTCGGAAGGAATTTGGTAACAATAAGAACAAGAGGGCCAGGACTAAGAAATCTCTCGCAGCAGACTTTAAATTTCATGACTTACTGGCTGCAACAGAAGACAGCGGCTCAGGATCTGAAGGTGCATGTATAAACAGACTTACACTGCTAACTCAAACTCGCAAGGGAACAAAATATGGTTCACGTTAGGGAGTGTTTGAGTTAGCTGATAGTAATTGACTGAAAAACATGGGTCAAGGGAAATCAGAGTTGTTCGAGTTACTGGTGGGTTTGAGTGAACCGAGTTCGAGTAAGCGGGGTCCTACTGGACTTAAATTGAATTTAAATTAACTGCAGAGTCTTCATGTTTTTTTAGGTTTTAATTTGTAAATAAAAGTTAGATTGCCATTGAAACGATATGCCTTCCCATGGGAGTTTGAAATTCCTGCCATAGCCACATCCATCTGTGATATCTGTCAATTTCTTTATAATGTTTATTCACTGTTATACAGGTAATCTAGGAAAAGGCGTTGAAGAGGTGGATAAAACACCAACAAGAAAACCAAACAAGAAAAGAAAGCGAAAGGGCAAGGATCAAGGAGTTTGTAATGTGCTCCGATTGGCTCAGTTCTATAGCTAGCATTATTCTACCGCAATGCCCATGGGCCGATTACAAAAATTAGCTTCGTGATCATGTTTTTTATCATTTAGTGGTATTAGATTCACTTTGAGTGTCAATCAAGTCATCATTCAGAATATTATATATGTATATGTGCATATATATATATATATATATATATATATATATATATTTTTTTTTTTTTTTACAATATTGCAGAAACTGATTGGTATAACTCTGGTGTTACCGTTACTGTTATTATAGGGAACTTAATGCAGTAAGGATCATTTGACTTTGATGATCTCCATCACAAAATGTACTACAAATTTAGTTATTTTGTGGTCAGGAGTGTGTTTTGAGTGTATTTAATTTTCTTTTGCCTGAAAGGATTTAACATTTTATATTAATAAATCAGGGTTGCCACAGTCAAGGAAAAATCAGAAAAAAAATACATTTCTTCAAGGTCAGAGATCATTGTGTCAATGAATCGCATATCATTTCATGGAAATTCAAGATTCTACTTGGAAGTCAATCAAAAGTGGGAACATTTTACTCTTTGTAAAGCCATCAGGTTTCTGAAAATGTTTAATTACATCAGTACTGTTTCAAAGATAGGATAGTCAGATACCTTATCCCTACAAAAATAGTGCCTATTTTATATCTATTTTATATCTGTTTTTCAAACTATTTTTCCTTATTTTTTGTGCATTTTTTCTCTATTATTCCGGACTATTTTAAAGCTGTTTTTAAACTATTTTATACCTATTATTTTGAAGCAAAAACTATTAAAAAAATAGTCTGGTTGGCAGGTCATAACTACTGTAAAGATAGCTTTAAAATAGAAAAAATGTGTAGGCGATTTGATGATAAAATAGGATTAAAATAGCATTAATGAAACAGTTATAAAAGAAAATAGATATTAAACAGGGATAAAATAGCGAAAAATACACAAAAAATAGGAAAAAATAGGATATAAATACATTTAAAATAGGTTTAAAATATGCATAAAATAGGAATAAAGGAGGAAAAAAGTTGAAAAAAATGGGGATCAAATATCTATAAAATATAACATAAAATAGGGATAAAATAGGAAAAAACTTGAAAAAATAGGATATAAATACACTTAAAATAGGTTTAAAATAGAGCCTCGTGTATATGCAAATCGTAGGAAAAATGTAATTCCTAGGAATGAGAGGTGTGAATTTTCACAGTAAATTTGAAATGGGAATTCCTAAGATTTCCTAGGAATTCCCAACTGTTGTAACACTGGTTCTAAAAACCTAGAAATTCCCAGAAATTCCAAGTTAATAATCAACAGGACTTTGAATTCTTAGAAATTCCCAGGAATTCCAACTCAGAGCACCAACGACTTTCCCTGAAAGGCTGTAAATCTAAAACTTGCCAGAAATTCCTAAGAATTTTCAGGAATTTCTAGGAGTGTTTAATAATTACTAGGAATTTTAAGCAAAAATTGAGGCAACTAACATGAAATAAATAATTAAAATTATAAAATCGCAACTAAAAACTCAAGTATTCAATGAAATTTCTTTACATGCTTAACTCAGGTTTACATGTAAAATATTTTTGATTGTATATTAACATCAACAAGAAGTAATATTAGGATGGAATTTGATTTCTTGTTCTTTTCTTGAAAACTTCATAAGAATTATCCTCAATTACAGCTACTCATAAAAATATTCCTAATCAATCATTAAATTTGGTATGACACAAATTGTATATAAAATCTGTTGATTCTTTTCCATAAAATGCAATAACTTGAATTGTATTTACTGCAATAAATACTATCAGTCAAAAGATAGTCTTTATATGAATCATTTAATTTTGGATGATGATACAAATGGTATTTAAGGGAGTGTCTCTGTAAGAGCGGTCCGGTCGATTTTGCTTGAGACACGGATTTCGCTCGTTTCTGTGTGTGTGTTGTAAGACATTCATGTACCTATACTAAAACCACAATCAATTTGATCGGATCTCTTTATTTTTCAGAGTTTTACGGAAATTAAATTTCACTCGAGCGAAGGCTTGTCGTGACACTTTTCAAGACTTTAATTTCATACAACTTTGGAGGACAATTTACAAAAAACTACGCAACTCAGCAAAAAACAAATACTACAGCCATGTATATTAACTCTATCTTATCTATCCAGGCGACTTTCGTAAACATCACGTGTCAATCAAGGAAACAGGAAGACTTGAATGACACCTTATCGGTTCGCCTAAATCAAACACACCAAAACCGATCAAATTCAAGGTAAATTTTTGAAAAAGTGAGGCGTTCTTAACTGATCCAACTAACATAGCTAGGAAGTAGGTGCCATAGAAAAGATAACTACAGAAAAAAACTTTGCGGCCCGACCTTTACGAGAACTTTATAACTCCGTGAACTTACCTAATTTTCGGCAATCTCCAAGTTTGGCCGCCATTTTGAGGGACTAGTCAACATGAAGCGTAACCGATATAAATCAAGCATGTAAATCTAAAACTGTCAGAAATACATAAGAAAGCAATTCAAATGAACTTTACTTTCAATTCAGGCGGCAAAATTTGAAATTGTTTGTTAAACTTACCATCCCCATGCGACCATTTATTCCAACAATACAAAGACTACAACTTTCTGAATTCCCCTCGTCGATTCCACCGCAAGAAATAACCTGTGCCACCCAAGCTTCGACTCGAATGTGAAGTACGAATCAAATAACATAACTGCTTCATCTTCGCGGCAATATCACGCTGGTATTTTGATTTTCCGATCGACAAGAACGGTGATCAAGAATCGATCGGTTTGTTTACCTCATAAACGTGACCGCTGACCAGCTGCTGAGCGAAAACAGTACGGTTCAGTGGCGAGGGGCGGGGTGAGGGGTGGGTGCGGGCAGATTATCAGAAGGTTTTTGGGAAAATTCGTACATATGCATTAAAGTATCATGATAAACATTAGGATTCTCAGTCTTAATGCGAAGGCATACTTCGTGTTGCAGACAACTTTTGTTTTACTTAGTATTCTTTTTTATTTCAAATACATTTCGTTCCAAATAGGACTAGCACCAGTTCATAGATTTAAAAACAAATCTTTAACACGTAAATAAATGTGTTTAGATAATGGAGATAACCATTGAACCTCTTGTATCGCACCGGAAATAACGTGTCTTCTCTTATCTGAGAGCGTGGAGCGGCGTAGACGCGAGATACGAGTCTCGCGTCTCGCGGCTTCACCATGCTTTCAGGATACGCGTGACCTCACTATCTTTAAGAAAAATAAGAGACTGCTCGAAGTCTGTATTCCGTTCAACCATTTCATAAGAGTGACGCGAGTCTTTCAATTCAGTGAGAAAGTCACAAACCCATTCTTTACCTCACGAGCGTAACCACTGACCACTCACGAATTACAGTAGGCTTCTCCTTTGACGCGGAAATTGAAATCGTATCGAATATACAAAGTTATAATGAGTTCCTTTAGATCTCCCGAACTTGTATCGCGTTGGAAACAATTACAAGTACAGGAAGAAGTCGTTCACAAGCGAGACGTTCATTATATCTCAGGACTGCTTTTTGAATAGCAAAGATGGAAAAAACTTTGGTTCATCGTGTGGCTTAAGTGGTTTGGTACGACTGTCTGAATGCAATGACGAAGTAAAACATCATTTGATAAGCTGCCACCTGTCTAAAGAGGTTTTTAAGTGAAAATGAGCTAATCTTGGCAAGGATTGGCCTATTTCACCTCGCTCAGGAGGATAAACAAAAAAATGTAGATTTGCTATAGGCATCGCTATACTATGGGGAAGTTTTGGAGAAGTGCAAAGGTAACACGTCAGTGTCCTGATCATGATAGTGTCAGGAAGCGTATCCAAGGCAGAGATGTAATTACCTTGCATATGTCTCAGGACATTCAAAAGCTGTTTGGAGTTATTATTCCAGTTGAATCAGGTAGTCTTCAGTAACATTTTCTGTTATCTATTTTTGTCACGTGACATATCTGCTCGAAAAGAAAAGAAATTCTTTATTAGATGAAGGGTACTTAAGTACACATCACGTTGAAAAAAAATAGATCTATGTGTAAGTGCTTTTAATCACAGATGGAAATATGTACAAAGTTGGTCGGTTGATAATCAATAATGTTTTTGTAGAAGCTCAAATCACCTGACAACGCGATATACTTACTCATGCGTACGGTTCGCAATTATTTGCGGTCAGTTTTCCTCAGTTTGTATGATTCTCATTAACCAATATGATTAAATTTGCAGACTAAAACACCCCTTATTTGATTAAGAATAATAAAAATAAACAGTGCATGTCGGTTTTTAATTTCTGATGGATGCTACTGGGCTTTACTTTAACTGAGAAATTTGCAATCGTTTACCTCAGCTCTCTGTGTCCCATGCCGTAAGAAGCACAAGAAACAAGTTGATGATAGTGAGTCTTGGCTGAGACAAGAAGAATCAGAGAAGAATCTACGGTCCCCAGAAAAGCCACTTTTAAACACGAGACAACTAAGGTAAATTGAATGAATTGTTATTTGTTTTATTTAAAACTATCGTTCAGATTATAAGATACGCGAAAAACTCTCCCCACCGATTTTTTCCTACATTCTGTTAATCAAAAGTTTCAATAATTATAAAGACTTTCTTGTTGATCGTCTTAATAGTAACAGTTTCCAGGATCCAAGGGGAGCAAAAGAGAGAACAATTTTCTGTGTAGCTAGGTAAGGCGACATGCCGGCTTTATACTTCTTCCGACGTGATAACGATGATGATGACAACAATGGGCAAAAAGCCCCGTCCGCTAATGATGACGATTATCATAGTTATTAACAAATCTCATTTATAGTCCTGAAAAAAATCTCAAGGGGTCCTTTGAACCATCCACTTAATCTCGCCAGAAGTCAAAGTTGCCTACACTCATTCTAAGGTTCGTGCGATTTTACGACGAATTTTCAATTCCGGTGTGTTGCACGCGCGACTTTTGATAGAAAAAACCTGCACGCGCCATAACTTAAAAGAACGTGTCAGCGGAATGAATCAAATCTCTATCACTTTGCATACATTTTTGAGAACAGAAAAAATTACTTAGAGCAAAAATTCTAAGTATAGTGTTTATTCCGTGCAATGGGGCATAAATAAAAGGTTCTGGTGGAAAAGACATTTTATTTTATACCACTGATGACAAGCAAAAAGGTTATATGGGTACCCGGTTAAAAATATATTGATAACTCTATCAATTAATACCAATTCTAATTTAAAAGAGAAAGTTATGAGAATAAAATAAAAATTGTCTGTACCACGAAGCATGCCTTCACTGTTTAGACTGATAGTCCTTGAGCTTTTTGAGCATGTATTAGAATATCTTATGACGATAAGCCCGCCAACCACCCCACCCCGCGCTATGCTGTTTTCACTTAGCGGCTGGTCAGCGGTCACGTTTATGAGGTAAACAAACCGATCGATTCCTGATCACCGTTCTTGTCGATCGGAAAATCAAAATACCAGCGTGATATTGCCGCGAAGATGAAGCAGTTATGTTACTTGATTCGTACTTCATATTCGAGTCGAAGCTTGGGTGGCACAGGTTATTTCTTGCGGTGGAATCGACGAGGGGAATTCGAACACTAGTTGTAGTGTTTGAATTGTTGAAAGAAATGGTCGCATGAGGATTGTAAGTTTAACGAACAATTTCGAATTTTGCCGCTTGAATTGAAAGTAAAGTTCATTTGAATTTCTTTCGTACGTATTTCTGTTGGTTTTAGATTTACATGCTTGATTTATATCGGTTACGCTTCATGTTGACTAGTCCCTCAAAATGGCGGCCAAACTTGGAGATTGCCGAAAATTAGGTAAGTTCACGGAGTTATAAAGTTCATTTGTTCAGCTCCTTTTGAAATTCAAAATCCTTGACAGTGCCTACCGGCTAATTTGGGTGATGTCGGCGTATCTGAAAGTTGTTTTCTTTGTATCATTATAAAACCTTTGTTGCAACTTCCGAGGTTTAATCAAATCAAATTTCAGTGGCCCCTTATGCTATTTTTGTCGAACAAGGTCAAGGTAAACACGGGAAAATAAACTTCGCCTTGGAATGAAAACTCGCCGTACATGGGCAAGGATTTTTTACGCCGATTGAGACTCTAGAGCACGCATGATTGCAACATCCGATAGGCAATTAGGCAGTGAACCTTTGACTTAATAACAATTGACGGATATCACCTACGAGCCAAGCTGCGGTCAGTGTTGAGAACTATAATGCCAAGTTGTCAAACTTTCTTTAGTCTTCCAATATTGATCAGTGTTATCTATTGTCAATGATGCAAATTTATATCACCAAGTTGATAAAGAACACTTAACTGAACTTAAAATGCCAATGGCACGATTTTTTTTTCTTTTTTACATTTTCTGGTTGATAGCCGTATTCAAAAATTAAAAATTTAAAATCCCTATTTGAGATTAACTCGAATTAGATGACTATGAACTCACTCGTTTTCCGTTCGGTTTGATCGGCTCGACGACCGTGACGATAGCCTCTGCCTTTGCAATCTCTGAGGAGAGGGGCAACTTGCAGTGAAATTGCCCGATGACTTCTCGGTAAAAAGTCATCATGCCTCGTGATACAGCTGATTCTTTCGTCAAAAGTTAGCTGTAGTTTACCTAGGAAATTTCTCATAGTGCGAAGGAATAAAATGTTATGATTGAGTTTGTGGTGAATTGAAATGAAACTACAGTATATGTGCTTGGAATCTGCGTTAGATTTGTGGCCGCTCGGTCATTCTGAGCTTGGATTTTTTGCTTCTCGGATCGGGCGTTCGGAAATGAAGTGTGCAGCCTTGGGCTTCTCTTATGTACGCAGTAAACCTAGAAATGAATTACCCGCCCAAGTGGGTTCTTTTCAATATAGTAAGCGGTCAGATAACAAGCAGTGCACTGTGGAAATAAGGTGAGGTATTTTCATTGAGAATTTGACTGTATTTCTTACTCCTAAGAGCTGTCGTAAATATTCCTATACAAACTATAATTTCGCCACGACTCTTATTTAGCAAGATGATCATCTCACAACTGGAGCTTGGGCCGCCTGTGCTCTAAGTATACAAGTGAGCGTGGAATTGGTGGATATGTTGTTCGTGACTTCTTGCGTTGTTTTGAAAAATAATTGTTCATTCGTTCTGACCTTTGATGGTCTGAGATATGCAACACCTGTTGTATTCTGGGATACCTAAGACGTTCAAAACAACTTCACGGGATCTGGAGTCTTAAAAAAGACTGAAATTAGCGGGTTTACAAGAGGCAAAGATATCGCTTTTGGAACATGTCGTTGACTGACTCACCAACGAAGTGAAATTCATAAAAACTTAATCAAACCTGAGTCAGGGAGTAGGCAATCACCATCATCTGTTCAAAACAGGCCTGCGACGTTACGTAACTCGACACATTTGCAAGGGTGACAAGCATATACTTTAAACACACGAATAACACGAGGTAAGCTTCTAAAAGATAAAATTTTCTTAAATGTTTCAAAGATCAACGTTAATGTCTTTGTACAAAAGGGTGATTAGACCACTCATGGAATATGGGGATGTTATCTGGAACAACTGACATAATTGTTGTTCAGCTTTTCTGGATAGTGTGAAACCGCTGTTTGATATGTTTTCATTATCCTTCCACGTGAAAATGTATGGATTGTAAAGGGAAATTCCTGTTTAATCATTCCCGGAAGTGAATCAACCGTCATCAAAACGAACAAATCCTCTATAAGATGGCACTGAGGTAAATCATCATCATGTTTTCAAAACAGGCCGGTGACGTTACGTAACTTGACACATATGCCGCAAGAGAAACAGGAATATACGTTTAACACAAAAAAGGTGTTTCGTGTTGACATAATCTAGTTTTTGTTTTTGCTTTGTCTCGCTCATACATCGCCAGTCAGATTTCCCGTCGCCAATTGCAAAAGCTGTTCAAAAGTTGATCCAGGGTTATGTTCCAGCCGCGTGCAACGTCTACTCAAGGTTGCATCATCAGACGTGTTTCGTAGAAAGCAGGATTTGCCAAAGGGAGTTTATATTGAAGTGATTACACCAAAAAGGACTTACGAAAAAAAAACCAACAAACTTAGGGTGATTGAGATATTGGACTCTATGGGATTGAGTTGGTAAAGAATGTTAATTTGTGACCTCATGACCGCCGATGCTTGTCTGCGTATGGCTACAGTTTTGAACCTTTCACAACTTAAAATTAAAAGTTCATTAAGAGCTTTATCAGCAATTCATCGCAGCCAATTATTTCAAATTTAATGTTTCGTCGTTTCTAAAATCATCATTATCGAAGGACGATGGCATACTGTTTCTTTGGTGTCTCAATACTTCATATGGAAACAGCCTTTAAGGTATTTAGTTTTGTACACGGTTATGTAATTATCTTCGAATTTAAAATCTTCGCGACTAGCAAATTTCGCGCAAAAAAATGTTACGAAAATCAGGAATGCGAGATCAGAGGATGCAGAAAAGGCAGATTATTTCCTGTGCAGTTCAACGGTGTAGGAAAATGTCTTGCCCAAGCTTATTTCAAGCCCTAGTTCGTAACGGCAAAGCTGAATCGCAACTCATTGAAAAGATCTTTCTGCATTAGAGAAAAATGAGCTGGTGGTGCCTTTTATGATGGTCGACATATATATATCTATTCTTATGATGAGTCAATCATTTGCTTTCTCATAAAAAGAGTTTTAAATGACCAAGATTTGGACGGTTCTTCTATTGATACAAAAAATCAGAAACTTTGATAACAAATTTGCAGGCGTTGTAAAAACATTAGTAAGGTATTATCACGTTTTTTGAACTGAATGATGCATTGCACCCTGTGTTGGAAAACCGGTTTGATCGAGAATAACCTGTTTTGATGCGTCAATCATCCATTGTTATTTGCCTTGCTTTTGCCTTTGAATTGATGTACCCAGGCCCAGCATAATCAGTTGAGCAAGTTAGTAACAGTGTGAACTACTACAGCTTACGGTCTTTGAATTCTTTTTGCAAGAAAGTCTTCCTGCGAGCTCTACATGGCGTCATCTAAGCTAGTAAGTGACTCAGTCCTGAGGTTAACCAAGGGGTTCGATTAAATACTGTCTCAAATTTTTTTATTGAGGAGCTAAAGCTAAACCATTTTATCTTCGATCTCTGTGACACTCCCTAAATACTATCTTTTCTAATTAGAATATTGCAGTTTTTGAAACTCTTTCATCCTGAGGAAATATTACCAGTACATGTCGTTTCTGATACTAAGTATCCTAAAAGAGAGTGACGAATGATGATGTTATTATTATTGTCGATCGCATGGTTTTCGTAGGATAGAAAAAAAGCGGTAATCACATTGATAATGAGCTCTTCGGACCACTAATAAAAGCAAAAAAAGAGCTAAGTTCATGAAAGCAATGTTTTCTCCCTGTTAATGAATCAAATTGTATCTAGGCTGATGAAGTGCAAAATGAGGAAGACCTAAATTATTCCGTTATCTCGCAAGGCCCAAGAAACAATAGATCTAGGTGTCGTGCTTGATCTTGATTACATTAGAACTATCAGAAGTAGAATGTAAATATGCCTCAGGTTAAGAAAATGATAAAGTCGTTCAACTTGTAGCCATAGAACGTTGCAAACCCACAGTTTCTATCTGGCAAGATATTGCCTTTATATCACAAAACAATATCTTGATGTGTCGTCAGTTTCGTCTTTCGTCTCGCTTAGTCATCCGCACAAAAGAAATTATTGTTATGTAATCTATCGCTCTTACGTAACACAGACACAACGTATTTATGAGACAAAATTACTATAGTTGATCGTTTTAGCTTTTTCATTTTAATGAATAAACTGCCTGTTGATTCGTAACTTGTCGCGAATTTGTGACCATATGACCGCCAATGCTTGTCTGCGTATAGCTACTGTTTTGAACCTTTTACAAAAATTAAACGTCGATTGAGAGCTTTATCAGCAATATATCGCAGCCAATTATGTCAAATGTTTCGTCGTTTCTAGCATAATCGTTATCGAGGGACGATGGCACACTGTTTCCTTGGTGTCTAAATACCACATATAGAAACAACCCTTGTGGTATTTCGTTTCGTACACGATTATGTAATTATCTTCGAATTTAAAATCTTCGTGACTGCCAAATTAAGCGCAATTCGCGATTTAGGGAAAAAATGATGTGAAAATCAGGAATGCGAGATCAGGTGATGCGGAAAAGGCAGCTTATTTCTTGTACAGTTCAAAGGTGTACCAAAATGTCCTACCCAAACTTATTTTAAGCCCTAGCTCGTAACGGCAAAGCTTAATCCGGTTTTAGGGAAAGACTGGATTTGAGCACTTGTTAAAACTGATGAGGGCGCATTGAAAAGTTCTTCTGAATTAGATCGATAAGCGGGTGGTGCCTTTGTATGATGGTCGACAGATATATATCTATTCTTATGATGAGTCAAGTATTTGGTTTGTCAAAAAAGAGAGTAAAATAAACAAGATTTGGACGGTCTTTATATTGATACGAATAATCAGAAACTTTGATAACAAATTTGCCGGCGTTGTAAAAACACTAGTAAGGTATTATCACGTTTTTTGAACTGAATGATGCATTGCACCCTGTGTTGGAAAACCTGTTTGATCGAGAATAACCTGTTTTGATGCGTCAATCATCCATTGTTATTTGCCTCCATTTTGCTTTTGAATTGATGCGCCCAACCCCAGCATAATCAGTCGAGCAAGTCAGTAACAGTGTGAACTACTACAGCTTACGAGTCTTCGAATTCTTTTTGCAAGAAACTCTTTCTGCAAAAAAATTTACAGCTCCACATGGCGTCATCTAAGCTAGTAAGTGATTCAGTCCTGAGGTTAACCAAGGGGTTCGATTAAGTATTGTCTCAAATTTTTTATTTAGGGGCTGAAGCTATGGCGTTTGATGTTCAATCTGTGTGACACTCCCTAAATATTGTCTTTTCTAATTAGAATATTGCATTTTTGAAACTCTTTATCCTGAGGAAATATTACAGGCGCATGTCGCTTTTGATGCTAATTATCCTAAAAGAGAGTGACGAATGATGATTTTATTATTATTGTCGTCCATTGCATGGTTTTTGTAGGATAGAAAAAAAGCATTAATCACATCGAGAATGTGCTCTTTGGACGACTAAGAAAAGCGAAAAAAGCTAAGTTTATGAAAGAAATGTTTTATCCCCGTTAATGAATCAAATTGTTTCTCAACATATGGAGTGCAAAATGAGGAAAACCTTAACTATTCCGTTCCCTCGCAAGGCCCAAAGAAACAGTGGATTGAAATGTCGTGCTTCTTCTTGATTTCATTCGGTTTAGAAATCCAGTTAATGGTTAGTTTTTTTTTGTCTTTTCAAATCAAAGCTGTTGACGCTATCATGAACGCATAAACAGGGGAACTAGTTAGAAGACAAAGCCACAGGCTTTATAGGAACCATTAATTTTCGAGAAGTTTCCTAGTACATATTAAGTTAATCCAATTCAACAAGTCCACTATTAAACCCTAAAAGTAAACAAACAGAAGATACGCCCCAAGTTAAGAAGATGATAAAGTCGTTCAAATTGTGTCCATAGAACGTTACAAGCCCATATTTTCTATTTGGCAAGACGTCGTCTTTATAACGATAAACAATATCTTGATGTGTCGCCAGTTTCGTCTTTCGTCTTGCTCAGTCATAAGGCCAAAAGGAATATTGTTATGCAATCTATCGCTCTTACGTAACACAGACACAACCTATTTATGGACGAAATTGCCATAGTTAATCGTTTAGTTTTTCATTTTCCTGAATAAACTGCCTGTTGAAAGAACTGAGCTTAATCAGTTAAACTCAGAACTTTCTATTTCGAGCGATTTAAAGTAGTATTTGAGCAACACACTCCGCGTTAAAATTTTAACTGTAATGAAAGGTGATCGACAAGATGTCTCTACAATCACAAGATATCAACCTAGTCAGCCCTGTGGAAATTAATGTGCTCGAGCGAATTTGGAAAGTACAAAATACACCCATTTATTAGAAGTTACTTAATGGTGCACACAACTTCAAAACTCTCTCTTTCTGGCCACAAACGCAGTTCTCGGTCGCGTTGTAAGCATGATTTTGTAAATGCTTGGGTCAATCGTTCTCTCGCTAACCTCACAACTATATTGATCTAACAGCTATGATGTGCTAAATGTATGGCCCCAAATGGTAAATGTTTTGGATTCTGGCTGTCATAAAAAAGGAAACGTTGAGCCTTAGATTTTCCGTTTATCTTTCAACCTTTTAGAAGTCAGACGTCACCGTAGATTACATATCGAAGAACTGCCCAGCATTTCTCGGTGGTGGCTGCCCATATGCCAAGCTTGCCCAAGAAAAGAAAGGCATCTGTGCCAAATGTCCTCCTTTCAACAATGGCTGCCCTTTCAAACAATGCAAGACCGTGGGTGAGCTTCAAGACATGATGGGTCAGATGCGTGACCAGTCCAAAGGCGAAGCTCAATGGATCGAGTTTTTGAAGGATGTCGTCTTTCTTAGTAAGGAAAAACACGTGGAGTACGGAACTGTCTCCCCTCAAAGCTTCTTCCAGGGTGGCTGCCCCTTTGCCAAAGACACCGAAGGAAATGAGATTTTGAAACCTGTATACACTGTGGTAAGTAATTTCGATTTCAGAATGAAAATATTGAATTGAAACCATCAATAAAGAGCTTTCTAACGTATAGCGTAGATGCATGAATTTCTTTTCTTTCCCCAGTTTTTTAAGCAATGCCAAACAGTTGTCACTGTGCAGTGTTTTCCCACTTTCAGAGCAAATCTCGAAACATGAATCATTCTACAGGATCTGAATCTTACCTGAAATGAAGAAAATTGCGATTAGCTCACGACTGATTTATTTGAGCTGTTGTGTAACGGTTCCCAGTGAATATTCTTGTTCCCAGTTCAATTCTATCTTCCCTTTAACCTACAGTTTCCATATTCTTTGACGGTTGAAGAGATCGTCAAGAAGTGCCCAGTTTTTGGCAAAGGTGTGTGCCCTTATAAAGGTCTTGCTGATGAAATGAAAGGAATTACCGGAAACTGCCCTGGTTTCAAACACGGATGTCCTTTCAAGAACCTGACAACCATGGGTGAGTACGTGGGCAAACTGGCCGAAATGCGAGATACGATAGGCACTCCTAAGGGTCGAGCTGCATTCGAGAAGTTGATGAAGAGGGTTCATGAGATCTCCAAGGAGGCTGAGAAGAAGGCTGGACCTTGGCCATTCCCTCCAGATACCTGCCCAATCTTTGCCCGTGATGCACATGGAAAGCGCATCATGCCAAAATACAATTAGGCTTCCTCACAGTGGAAGGAGAAGGATCTGACAGAGCCAACTGGCGTTTAAGTAGCTTTTTCAGAAATGACTTTTAATTCCATGTCGTTGTCTTGTTTAAGAGTAGGTTTTAAAGTCAGTCAGTTTCCTCCCGATATTTTAACTTTTATATACAGATTGTGGTTTTGGGATCTTTATTGGTTGGGTGAGAAGCCTCAGTATATGATGAGATGATGAGATAGGTATGAAATTATCTATGGAGAGCTCCCGCTCATTCAGCCGGGCTGTAACGACCCTATTTATTAGTGTAGCGTGTATGGAACTGCCTGAGCAAGTGATGCTACTTTCTAATATTTTGTTATATGTGCTCCTTGCTACTAGATGTTTCGGGGTTGGGCTTTTTTTGAAGAGGTTTTTTTTACTTATCTGGCAATAAACAACTCCCCTCCCTGTTTTTAAAGTGTTTATCCTATAGCGAGATTAACGTAGGGATTTCGGGTCATTCTTTGGTCATAATCGTATTTGATCTTGTCTTCAAGCGCAGCTTCAACGCTGTAACAGTATTCAACCTTTTATCTAGGAATAGAAGAACAATAAAGCTTTTATCTTTGGGGTTTTAAAATGATTGTCATGTTTAGTTTGTGGTGATTTAACCAGAACTTTTTTCTGCATGGGGTTCTTAAAGGAAAATTAACATGAAATTATATCAGTATGTTTTTATCTGTGGGCGGCCACTCGCCATCTCAGTTGCAATCAAGTTCGCATATATTGTTGAATCATGTCCTTTATCTTAAGATTACTGTCAACAAAATAGGGTGCCTTCCGGACAAATCGTCCCACGTGCGCTACTTTTAAGGAAACCATTAAAAAAGCTGTGGCGTTCCAACACCGCCAAAGTTTTATTCAAACATAGAAACATTAACTTGTATTTTGCAATATTAACTGTAAACTTTCAACTTGTGATTCAAACATTTATATAAGCCTTTTGAAATCCAATTAGAACATTTAATCCTATGCTCCAAACACACAAATAGTCTGCTAAAACTTTCAATCAATCAGGTTTAACCACAGGCAGCCCAAGTTCTAGCTGTGATACGATCATCTTACGAAATAAGAGTCATGGTGAAATTATAAGAGTTTATATAGGAATATTTCCGACCGCTCTAAGGAATAAAAAATACGTCAGTTCTCACAAAAAATACCTCACCTTACTTCCACAGTGCATTGCTTGTTATCTAACATGCAAAGATGCAATTCCAACACATAGCGCAAACAATCAGTGCAAACATTCGATTCAAACATTCAATGTAAACATTCAATTCGAACATTCACTGCCAACATTCAATTCGAATATTTCACGCAAACATGCAACTTGGCAATATTCAGTGCAAATATCATCCATCTATGTTCACTCCGTGTCCTGGGGCCAACATCCTGGGACTTCTGAAATCCGAAAGGCGCGGGAAACCAAATTGCGTTTTCTTTGCTTTTGGAGTGCTTTGTACGTGTGGCATTAACTATTTTGCGATTTTTACAGCACTTCAAAGCTAAGTTTGAGAATGTTTATTGCTCAAGGTCAAACTGGGCAGGGGTTGGATTGCAGTTGTAGGCGTTTATAGACCTCCATCAATTCCGAAAAATCAATGGACTAGAGAGCTTTCATCTATTTTCGAAGAAGTCTCTACACTTACAGACTGTTTTCTACGCTGGAGATTTCAACGCCGATCTATTGAATCCAGACAAGCCTCCCAAGGACGGCAGAAATCTTTTAGACCTGATGGAAATCTTTGGTCTTGATTGCTTGATTACAAAAGCTACTCGAAAGACGAAAACATCAGAGACACTT
>OZ034738.1:9403981-9441481 GCA_964027065.1 Pocillopora grandis | reverse complement strand
CATCAATAGCATCACGTTTACGGGAAGAAACCACTATTTACTGCTTAAATAGGTATTTTCTTTCTTTTCGTAAGCGTCAATGCAGTTAGTATTATAAGAGTGAGTCTGCCAGTTGAGGTCTCTGATATTCTGTTTTCATAGAGACGCCGCGGGTATGTATAGGATGTTTTCCTTCCCTCAGCCGAAACTGCCGAGGAGGTATTATATAGAATTGCCCGCGTATATGACTGCAAGTATAAATTCGGTGTATTGGGGGGAAAAATCTCGATTTGATCAAAGTAGGCGCGTAAGCTGGTACCAGTTCATTTTCTCAGTAGGCGTGCAAGATGTTGCTGGGTAATCTTGGCGACAGAAGGTCATTTTCACTTGTCTACAACCTGGAACAATTCCTGGAAGGCAAACGCTCCGAATACTCAGAACTCGTTGCTTTATTCAAAGGTGCCGGAGTGTTTTGCATCGTATTAAATATATTGTACCACATTGATTTTCCGATTGTTTTAATTCAAAAATTATTCGGCTGTATTGGATTATTTCCAACCAAGCGGTACAAAATTCTACTCATCTATCTCGATTTATAGATAGTTAAAATATGGTATGCGAAAGATTCATCTGCAAACTGAATTTATCATCAGCGTCATTATGATCAGCATCGTCATCATCCTTTAACATCATCATCGAGTGAAAGACAAAACCGTGCGGACCATGCGGACAATGCAAGCTCTCTCTCCTCAACAGTTGAGGTCTGGTTTTTGTGAACACGCCCATGGGGAAACACAAGCTCAGTGGAGAGTCTCTTGACGATTATAGAAAACTACAGAGTGAAGAGTGTAATAGGCCACGCAAGGTGTAAATCTGTTGAGTTGTAATAACGGGGAAAACTAGCTGCAGAGTGCGCCACGCTTAGCGAAATGCAACAAGCACTCTCGACATGTTCTTCTGATCTCCCCTTTTATCTATCTATTACAATCACCCTTACACAAAATTAATTTCGCTCTTCTCTTTTACCACTCCGACTCTAAATCATTCAGATCAAAGTCTGATCGAACACTCTCTCTTTGATTCTCTCTGACTACTTACCCTGAAGGACACACTTTTTTCTTCCACAGGCAATAGTAGGCACGCTGGCCAACTGACCTTTAAAAATTAAAAATTGTTATCAGAACACTAACCCATGGCCAAGCACTATTGCAAGAATCTCACAAATGAACAACAAACTTAGTGCTGTTGTTTCATAATGAGTACGATATTAAGGATTCCCTTATGTATTTTCTGCCTGTGGTGGATAGTAGCGGAAAAATTTTCCAAGAAATAGCGGGGAGATAGCTGTCTATTTACCTCTTTTGAGACATTTTTGCATCATAACTATTAGTGGTGGTTACGTACACCTTGGGTTTGGGGCCTTACGTGGGGTAAATGGCTTGGGTTTGGTTAGGCTCAGGTTTCAGGTTACCCTTGGGGATGCGGTTACACAGTAAAAGACTCCCTTCAGGGTCAAATATAATTAGATATGAGTTCACTGACCTGGCAAATTAGCAGGAAAAGTACAGAGCAACATGGATGTTACGAATCGAGATCTATTAACCATAACTTCAGTGATTCTCCTGCTTATTATACGACAGTCCTCCATAATTATAACAGTCTAGCATTTTTTTGCGAGAAGACACCGAAGAAGGCGCCAAATTAGCCAAGCGCATCGGAGGTCACCTCAAAACACTGCAAGTGATTTCCTGTATTAGCTACATTCTGCTTTATGATTGGCCAAGTCAGCTCAGGGAGCAGATAAACCGTACTTTTCAGTTCAGGAACTGTCATGGGAAGTTCTTTTGTTATTTTTGATGTATCCATGGAAATAACCCTAGAACAGTTTCGGTCTGAGGAAAGCGGTTACACACAAAAACGTCCTTGCACGTGGACAAACGCTATTTACCCATGGGTAAAAGGGCTAGTATAACCACGACTATTAGCTAAACGGAAGTTGTGTGACATGACACAAACGCATTCACGTTTAGGTTAAAAGTAAAATATATATGAAACGTGATGATTGAAACGATAGGTTGTTAGGAGAGAGTGTACTAAGTTTGTGACGTGGTAAATGTCGACAATAAACAATAAAACAAGGATTTGACGACTGAGAGTAGAGTGCACCCCATAAGCTCGGTACATTTGTGGTGCCGTGACCAGGATCAAGGTTATTGCAGAGACAACAACGTAGGAATTTAGGAGGTTTGGACTGACCGCGTGGCCGTAGCGGTGGAAAACAATTTAGCGATCATGAAAGAGGGAGAGCAAGTATCAGATGCAATGGAGCGTTTAGAGAGAAAAATTGACAAAGAGATCGCAAAGCCTTTTGTTGATATACATTTTTTATTGTAAACGACTTTTCTCATGTAGCTTACAAGTTACGAAGAAATGTCAAAAAATGGTGTTCAAAAGAGCCTATAAGGTGGCATGGCGTAATCTTAGCAGTCATCAAATGTACAAAGCTATCGTGCTTGTATCGTGCTTGTCTTCAGAAAATTTGCATCAATATAACCTTTGGTCAGTTAATAATAAATTAAATTAATTTTTTTTTTCAGTGCAGAGGTGTTTGTTTTCGAACAATTATAAATTTTCTATTAAAGAGATTGTTTTAATGTTTTGCCGTTGCAACTTCTTTAAGAAAGACACAGAACGAAGCCAAACGCAGAGTTATCGTAGTTGCAAAACTACCCATAACAACATCCGATCTAAATGAGAAATCACCCGATACTGCTTTGCGCGAATAGTTTGTTCAAATTGACGTCCTTTCGCCTTCCATATAAAAGTTTCTTCATAATATTTACGGTAGGTCTGCACTTTTGGAGAAATCATGCCGCAAAAATCTTGTGACTCATTACGTAACTGTAACTAATTAAAAACTAATAAATGAAACGAATGAATGTCTCACTGAGTCCTCTTCCTAAAACCGACGATGAAAACAGTGTCAATGATAAATATATGTTTTGTCAGACCGTAGGTTAAAATTATCGAGGTTGTTTTCTTTTTTTTTCCGCTCCATTGGTTGATTAAATTGCACCTACACAAAATTACTCGTAGACCTCAAAAAATGAAGAACAAATTACCAAATATTACTCAACTAGAAAAAAGGGGTATTTAAAATCTGAAAAAATGGCGATGTCATTTTTCCCGCCTAAAAATATGGCAATATTTTTTTGCCTGTGTAAGAAATTTTCAAACTTGTCTTCAAGTTAATTTTTGCGTATCTTCCAGTGTTTGCCTGCCCTTTGGTTGTATTTTATACATAAATGTATTTGCAAGGTCAATAACCTTGTTTTTACAGATTTCACTGGATTTGACCTTCATTTTTGTGACGCAATTCAGTCTTGTGAGCTATTTCACTCCTGGTTCGGTCGTGTGAAATTTTAAAGCGCAGTTAAATTTGATTACTTTCTTGGGACAAATTAAATTTTCATGATCAATTTGGGTATCTTTCTCCGATATTTTTCGACTGTTTGGCTGCCATACTTTAAAATATACGTTTAACCCTGTAACCTCTAACTAAGTGACCAGCATAAAATTTCTCCCTACAATATCAGCCCATATTTAAACATCAAGATGACAAGAATTAAGGAATTGATCACCTACTGAAGAAGCTCTTGATTGTTATACAAATTCTCCTTGTTACCATCTTAGGAAATGTGCTTATTGATGGTAGCTAGGGTGTAAAGGGTTACCTGAAACCTCAAACCGCTTTCAAAGTTAATAATCAACCTGAAATTTAGGGGTGCGTCACGCAATATTGGAAGGAGATGGCGTGACTGACCAAGACAAAATTTCTCCTTGCAGACAAGTGATGAGAATAAAGAAAAATATCAATTATAGGACTACTAATTGATGCGATACCAAGTTCTTCAAACTTATAAGATGAAAATCCTTTGATAGGCAGTAAGGAGAATTGCTAATGAGATCTTGGGAGTTAAACGGTTAAAATTATACCCATAGCCATCCGGCGAACGCTTTTAAATTTAATGTAAATCAAGTGGTTATTTAATTAAGGGTACGTCACGCGGTATTCTCACCACTTAATTAAAATATACTATGAGGTAGCTCCAAGGAGCGTTTAATTATGGCCTCAGGACATGCTTAAAAAATGGAATACAACTGAAATGTATTTTTCCACTTGGCTCGTAGTTTAACAGTGAGATTAGACCCCGGTGAAGATTTAGCATTTGCGACAGCTGAAAAACAGTACGAGGAAACTTTTTTGGTACTGCTCATTTCTCAACTCTTGTATTTAGAGCTCTGTTTCCTTGTTTTGCTTCCTTTCTTCAGATGCGAAACGAGTCTACCATTGACTTCAAGGTAAATTATTTATATAGTAGGGTATCGTTTCCATCGTTCTTCGAAGCATCTACAAATATTTTTAGCGTTTAATGTTGCTATGTAACATATTTAACTTAAACTTTCCTCCTAAGAATGTACTTATACACGTAGAGAGCTTGTTCGTGATGCAGCGACCAGATGCGATTTCGAAGATGTTTACTTTACTGAATATCAACACACAATCAGGAAACTTTGCATTTTCCGACAACCTATCCTTTCGATGTAGCCTAAATATATGTAAAGGGTCGAAACTTATTATTTGTGATACAGGCGCTTCCCTTTCCCTCGTTTGCAATATTTTACGATCGTGATCACTCTCTGTTTCTTTGTGCCTCGAGGGTGTTTACATTATCATTTACAAACTTATGCGTCAGATTCTTGTCTTCAGGCTTCTAATGATCACCTTCGGCATGCTCATTTTGACAGTTTTGCATATTATGAAATATCAAGCTTTTCAATGCATAAAATAACTGTTGAGAGCTTGTTTGACGGCATTTTATTATTTCATCTTTGAGTTCGTGGACCAACCTATTCCAAAATAGCTCAGTTCCTTTCGGTGTAGATGTGCCACGAAAGGCGTGTGCTTTGGTAAGTAGATGTTTCATTTATCAAGTAAACGTTGCGTCTTATTGTTAGATCTATTGAATGACAAGAATCGCGATTGACATTAATTCTAAACATTGATTTAAAAGAGTTAGGTTATTATGTTTCAAAACAGTTTTGTAGCAGAATCGAAGTGAGAAAGGAGTTGTTTTGATATCATTTTTCTGTCTCTAAATCCGCTTACCTGGAGAACCTGCTAACCTGTAAAGTGAGTAACGATCAGGTGGAACATCTTGATCGATTTTTTTCCAAACCTAGCTGGAACAAAATGAAAAGTCCTTGCAAGCTCATACTTTGTATGCAGTTTTTTCTCTTGGTGGAACCTATTACTGGTTAGAGGGATTCGTAAATGTTAAATTCATGACCTCCTGTTCTGATGTAAATTTTGTATGAAAACGCTCAAAATTAAAACAAACTCGGAAACATTTTTGCTCCGTCGGAATCACGTGTTGGCAAGTGAGTCGATCTGTTCAGAAGGACAGGGACGCATCCAACCCCTCACTACCCCACACGGGGTATTGCTGTCTCCCGTAATGACTCTTACCACAGGCAGACAACCCAGTGGCTTTGAGGCCGCGTGACGTCAGTTATTTGATACGCTAGTTGAACTCTTACACTGTTTGTAATTTGCAACAGTCGATCTCGGCAAGACGCAAGTGATCCCAAGAAATACCATTTCTCGGAATCACTTGAAACGATTTCATAGATTCGGCAAGACGAAGAGCGAATGTCGGCGCAAGTGATCCCGAGAAATGTTTCATAAATTCAGCAAGATGGTGAGCGAATGTCGGAAATCGAGTAGGCTTTTGAGGTGGTTAGAGGCTGTCAATTGCACAGATTTTTGGCTTGGCTCTTACACGTTAATCGACTTTTAATGTCCCCGAAGCTGGGAGGTGAGCGACATTTGGAAGCGGAAGAAATTCGGCGAATTTCTCGAGGCTTTTGGCCCAGACGGTCCTGGAAGTTGCACGCCTTGTGTTTTTCCTTTGCCTTTGGAGGGGCAGCAGTGCAAAGTGGGGAATTAACCGTTCCAAACTCCTCCAAAATCACTCTAGACAACATAGAAAAACAAAGGAAAGTGAACTTTATTCATCTGACTGTCATGAAGCGGATGTTGGGGATGAAATGTTTCGATTTGCGAATTTATAAAACATTTCTCGGGATCACTTGCGTCTTGCCGAGATCAACTGTTGCAAATTACAAATAATGTAAGAGTTCAATCACAGGCGTCCCAAGCTCCAGCTGTGAGATGATCATCTAGCGCAATAACAGTCATGGCGGAATTACAAGAGCCTGTATGGGAATATTTACGACCGCTTTAACGAATTAAAAAATAGGTCAAATTCTCAATAAAAATATTTCACCTTACTTCCACAGCGTATCACTTGTTATCTGACCGCTTACTTTGATGAAAAGATCCCATTTTAGAGAGTCGCTCATTTCGGTACATAAGAAAGGGCTTTTGTGTTCATCAAGCGTATCAAATAACTGACGTCACGCGGCCTCAAATCACAGGGTTGTCTGCCTGTGCTCTTAGGAGTCGTAATTGCGGCAGCGTCGTGGCGAGAGGAATAGTAAGACGCATTTGGTAAGTTTGATTCAGTGATATTTCATCATAGTGAAAGGCATAGAAAGATCGAATATTATGTGTTATCCTAGACTGAATAATTTGCCTTCAATTAAAAGGGATTTTGACGCAATACTGAACGATTGAACAGTCTGTGACGTAGGTAAATATTCGTCGAGGACAACGGTTAATAGATCTCCTAACAAATTGTCGTCGAATTTTATTTCTGCATCTGTTTCTAAAGAATGTGAACAGTTACGTTATCCTTGTGGACTTTCTTGGGATATAAAAATTAGGAATTTATTCCTGATAATGTTATTTCAGTGATCTCAAGTTCAGATTAGTGACTATTTCAATTCAAGCATTCGAAATGCAACGAAGCACATCTTCTCTTTCCAACTTACCTGAATAGTAGGAATGCGAAAGGCTCACAAACACAGATTGCAACGTCAGAACGTCTAACCTTTACACTGATAAGGAAAGCACGTAGCGGAACGTTTGGCTGTTTTGTTTTGCAAAGTTACAGATGTTTGAATAAAATCTAATGCGTGTATGATCAAGATAATTTCCGCCATCTTTCTCGTCACATCACTCAATGTAATGCTTGTCACGTTTGTCACGCAATGTAATGAAAAACGAAAACTTAAAATACAAATGTCTCAATGAATCATGTTTCACGATACGCGAACTTCCGGTGTTCGCCATAGTTTCCGGTTTGTATAAACTGTCAATCAAATAAACGTGGTTTAGCTTATCTCAAAATGGCGTGTTCACTATGAAACACAAACAAATGATGATAATGTTTATTTGACTAAACAGACTTCAAACATCCTACCTAACGTTTCCAAGAGAAAAATCAGGAAGGTGTCAGAAGCATCCCCTGAGGGAATTTTCTGCTCATCTTGCGGCTCGTTTTTCATGTTATTTGCATATTTAGTTTGCATCGCGTACATAACAAATTCACACGTGCAAACTTTTTGTTTATGGAAAACTCTTTGCTCAAGAAAAAATCAAAAGCGGAAGAAAGCCCATTGGTAAAAAAAAAAAGTCCTTTGTGAAAGCAACTGGTACTGGTGGAGCTCCACGCTGCCATCCAGATTACGAACAAAACAAAATGTCAAACATAAATTTTGAAACGAGGTTTCCTTTTATTTATGCAAGTACCAGCCTTGATACGAAAACATCAACAATCGCCTCGAATCGTAATTTTGGGAGCTGTATGTTGATTCGTTGTCTTGCCCCTCAGCACATTTTCCGATTTTTTCATTTTTGCTTGAAGTTTTTCGTTTGCCTTTGGCAACTTTGCCCATTATTGTGGCGTTCTTCCTTACCGCTCCACTGAGCGATCGAGACAAAAAACGTGTCTGCCATGGGTTACTTCTGCCGAGAAGTCTTTATCCATCGTCACTGACGCCAGGAGGTCCCGTTTTCCTATTAGTTTGCGGTTTCAGGAGGCGAGATAGTATCCTGGCGTGTAGCGAGTTGTTTACGAACCTTTCTAAGCTAAAATGCTGTATTTGATTTTGGGAGGAATACATTCACTTTGAGCGAAGTTATAGGGTATTTAGATCGACCGATTCTCGCCAAATTTCGCCGAAACATTCCTGGAATAATAAAAAACGAAATTGTGTCGGGAAATTTTGATATAAAAATATATTTCTCTCGTGGTGTCCATTTACGCAACACTTCTCGCATCTTTTTAGTTATTCCAACTTGTTTAGACAACCAATCAGAATATCGAAAAAAGCTTAACTCAATTTTGTTAGTTGATGTGGAATGTGAATGTGAATGAGACTGTGCAGCCATTTTGCTTGTGCTGCGGCATCCGATATCCGATATATTCAATAGAAGAACCCTCGGTCGTTTCACGCCTTGCCGGCTCCTGACACCTCCTTATCATATTATTAACTAAGTTGATAGCTTTAAAACAACTATTCACCGAAATGGAGGGGGCTAGTGGTGGATATTAACCGAGCTGCGATGCAGCGAGGTAAATATCAACCGCTAGCCACTGACACTGACGTGAATAGTTGTTTAAGTTTATGATAAAACAGTGAGAGAATTAAGCACAGGAGATGATTTTAACTCCTTTTTTCCTGAAACAATTGTTATATTTTTGAGTACAAATCCCGCGCGTTGCTCGGAGGTGAAAAGCAAAGGATATTTGGAGTTTGAGCAGCCAATCAGAGCGCGCCTTCAACGCTATCCAGTGTTTTTGTATATACTAAAGCAAACTATCTTGTTATACCCCCCTTTTACGCAGCACAATATGTCTATGATCACCTAAAATACACTGGTTAATGTATTTATGTTTTATTTTTCTTTTCTTTTCTTTTCATCCACCCTTCAATCATTCGTTCGTTTCATGTATTTTTATTTAATTTTAGAATGGCTGCAAAGTCTTACCAAGCAGACTTTAAAAGGTGTTACGGGGGTCGACTTTCCAATCTTTCTCATAAAACGACAGAGAACGAAATTCAACAAATTTATGACGACTGGGCAAAGGAATATGAAAAGGTAATCACTGAACTAGTTCATGTATATAATATTAGTTTCCAAACTAATTAAATGTGTATATGGTTAGCCGGACCTCACTTTAGTTCCTTTTTTGTGCGACGATCACGTGCTTTCGTATAATCGAATATTTCAATCGTATATTTCAAGTTAGTGAAAGGTGAGAAAAGAGACAGGAAAAACTGTTGACGCTGTAGCAGCAAGGCAATGGTACATTAAAGAAAAAGAAGCTTACGTGATCCAAGACTCTTAGTGCCTTCCTCTCAGTGAGTTTCTTCAAGCTCTTTTGTCCCTTACGTCTACTATGTTACATAAGGTTGAGTTTTGTGTTCAAATTTCACTTTCAGGATGTTGTTGTTGTGGCACGCGCAATTTTCCACAAGCCACTGGCTGAGTCTTTGGATGAAGCCATTCGGAAATTTCTCGCTGGGAAAGAAAAAGATGAAATGAAAATAATAGACGCCGCAGCTGGTACAGGACTGATTGGAGTCGAACTAAATAAACTCGGCTACACCAATCTATGTGCTTTGGATATTTCACCAGAAATGTTAAATGAAGCAAAGAAAAAAAACGTCTACAAAAAGTTTATATGTTCCTCTTTAAGTGACAGGCCAAATCCTGAAATTGCACCAGAAGAATTTGATGCTTTGATTTGTGGGGGCTCAATGCTTGTAGGACACATCGGTCCATCGGCGCTCATAGAGATGATCAGAATAATAAAAATCGGTAAGCTTACTTCCGCCTTTGCCAAATACTTATCACAAAAACGAAGAGTAGACAAACAAACAAACAAGGGAAGATAACAATTGTAACAAATTTTATTTTATCTCTCAGTTCGTAGGTACCTTGATTGGTCAATTTAGCGGGCGTATTTACTGTACGGCCCGTTAAACTCAAAAGTTTGTTTGAACTGAAATCTTCCTCTTTCCTCTATTTGAACCCAGAAATATAGCGAACATCTTGTTAACCGCGTTTTTTTCTGGTCCTTACTGCAAGTTACGGAATCTCATTTTCTTTGCCGTTTTTATGGCCATAAATTCGTGTGGGAAAACCTTGGTCCGTAACTTACATTGGGGACCTCGAACTCAGTTAATAAGAGCTTTATAAGCTAATTAAACAAAGGATTACGGTAATTGAAAGCTGCAAATGAAACAATATTGACCTCGATTGTTTGGTGCGTCTAGCACTCGAACTAAAATTATGAAAAAAGTTCGACACTTGAAATTATTGTGAAATAATACTAGTGATTTGACAAAACATGTCAAATTTTTTTCACAATATCTGAATCAAAAAGTTTGTGTTTACATTTTTGTACTATGTTTTCATCTTACTTTAATCGGGATGAACATGTGGTAGCAGCACCACCGGAGCAACTAACATCAGAAGAAACGACAACAAAAGCGAAAACAAAACCTCAATAGAAACAGGCTTAGTTCCCAGTTTTTTTCGTTTGCTAACGCGCCTGTTTCCCCCTTCCCCCACCCCCCCCCCTTTCCTAGGATCAGCATGCATACTCTCCATACTTTTCTCCCTACATTTCACATACACACACAAGGAGAATTCGTCGGGCGTCTCCAGTTCTCGATCATTTCCTTCATTCTCTGTCCGTATTGTTTGATTCAGGGACGGTATTGCTGAAAGAAATTAGAAGCTTAAGGTTGAAGGGTTATAAGCTATAAACTTTAAGATTTTGGACGTTTTGCTTATTTTCAGGTGGTCTGGTGTGTTTCAACATCCGAGATGGGCAACTAGAGGACTACCAAGAGAAGATATCGGAATTAGAGTCATTGGGATCGTGGAAATTAATCTCAAAAAGGTCATTGCCATTTTTTGAAAGCGATGACATGCCTAGAGAAACTTTCCTGTTTATATGTCAAGTCTTGGATTCTGCGAGGTGATTGTGCAAATGGAAAGCGTGGCGTTCTGAATGATACCGCTGTGACTAAGACTGGGATGAAGACGTCCTTACTAAGCTTCCAAATGTTTATAACAACGAAATTTTAACGTTGCACAATAAAAGCCGACTTCGAATAACTAGGTATGGAAAACAGTTTAACCTGTATTAAGCGATCACCAATGCGAAAAGGTGGGGTGACTGCATAATACAGGTGGACCGCTTTTAAAGCTCTGTTTAGCCAAGGGTAAAAATTCCCGACGTTCTGCTGCCGTGGGCAAATCAATACCTCTACAAGCAATCAGAGTGTCTTTTTTGGAAAGAACTCGATCAAAATATTATCCCTGATCGTTACAGGAGAGTCAAATTCCGGCCATGCACCCTCTCTTATCAAAATACAAGAAATAACACGTTTCCTGTAATTTATTTATTTTTTGTTTTTGTAAGGCTTAATACAACCGCCAAGTGTGATACGGTGCACATTATAATCTAATAATATTGTAATCAAATCTTGTTGAGTTCAAGTTAGTGGTCTTACTAATGCTTCAGGATTTTGTAGACAAAATGACGAGGTTTGAGGCATGTCGTCTGTCTGGAAATGGGGAATCGTTTCCTTGACAACATTCAACCACTTTCCCTCTTTCTCCAATTCTTCCATCATTGGCTGATATCGTTCAAGCTCACCAAATCGAATGTTGAAGCTAAGAAGACCATCTACGATTTAGGAAAAAAATAAGATCAATATTTGAATAAATACACACAAAAGGAAACGGAATGATTTGAGGTGATATATTGAATCTTGCGAGCACTGACCCCTACTTTCCTCAAGTAACTTTCATATTTTATATATAACAATTTACCTCGCAGAAGTGATAACTAAGGTTCGGAAAGAAAAAACTGGGCGAAAGAACAGGCGAATGCAAATGACAAACAGAGTGTTTCTTGAAAAGCTCGTGGGAAAATTCTCAGGAATCTAATCCACTCACTCTTCTTGTGAGACCCTTTATGTTGGTGGTGTGATTTCAGATGAATGATGTTTGGAAGCAATACAGCATATTAATCTTAAAAAGACAGTTCCAGAATTGATCTCAAGAGAGTCTCCTAGCTTTTGTAGAACGTTGTAAATTTGCCCCTGACAAAAATATCTCTTATTGTGTCTTTGATAAAATCGTCTCTTTCTTAGTGATTACTTGGCTTTTATGTCGCATTCATCGTTGAATGCCTGCTAAGGTCTAGTGACAGGTCTTCCCACTTGATATTTTACCTATGCAGCTTATAGCTTCATTTGGTGGTAGAGAATAGAATAGGGCTGGTTGGGTTACTCAGCAACAGGAGTTTGGTTAAACAGAAAAAAAGTAAATTTAAGGAGGGGCTAAAATTAAGAGATCATTTTATTTCCTCGTGACAATGACGGATTTGTCGGGATCACATATTTCAACTAAATCAGAATTCGAGTGGAAAACGTGTTTTTGGCGAGCGTGCACTCAATATTTTCTCTTTTACTGTTTGGTCACTAACTTGGATTTTTGATGCAGATGAAGGCTGAAAAGAGAAGCAAATCTCTGATTCTTACTTTCTCCTTCATTGTGATAATAATCCCGCTCGCCTGCAAATTTCAAAAGAAAAGAATAATTCATCATTTCCACCAGAGTAGTTGGTTTGACATGCGCAGCAGCCAGCGTTCCAATGCAGATCATAGCGTCGTATTCTCCAGTGATAACTTCAGGATTCTGATCAGAGTTCAATGGAGCGCAGATGAATTTCTGGTAGACGTTTTTCTTCCTTGCTTCATTCAACATTTCAGGTGAGATGTCCAGAGCACACAGATGAGTGTAGCCGAGTTTGTGAAGCTCAACTCCACACAGACCAGTGCCAGCCCCGCGATCGATAATCTTGACTTCATCCTTCGGTTTGTTCAAGTATTGTTTGATGGCAGCGTCTAAGCATTCAGTTTGTGGTCGATGACAGACCAAGAGTGCTTTTACCACGACTTCCTGAAAGATATTTTGACAAACAGCTCACACCAAACTCAAATTAATGTAAAATAGATATACTTTTTGTTCCTCGCAGGATTTCGCAATCAAAATTTATAGTACAACCATAATCTCAAATATCTAGCGGATCACTGTTGTCACAGCTATTCCTTCCATTTCCCTTTCCCGCCCTTTATTGGTCAAGACGCATTGTCAATAAAAGCACAGAAGATGAAAATGATCTCGTATCATACACCACATGCGCGGTCTAAAACGTAGTTTGTTTGATCACTCAAGGAAATCCGAGTGTTTTTTTTTCGCGTTTGACCCAAGCAGGCTTGTGTGCCATATCTTTGTGCTCTCTATCTTTCGATGATATTTGCGATCTGTTACTCAAGATAAAAGATGCAGAGCGAAATGGAGTGTTTGTTGCATCAACCATGGAACTGTGGTCGATATCTCAGTTGCTTACATGTTCGTTATGACCAGTTCCTTCCCCAGCCTTGATTACCCAATAACTTGAGCAGGCAAAGGCATTTGATATTTTAATTTTTCTTAAGTTTCAACAAGCCTCACACAAAATGAGGCCTCGTGTAAAAGCTTCCTTAAGAAAACGAGTTTTATTTCTATGAGAACAAACTCAAATAGTGTGATAGATAACTAGATGAATGGATAAATAAGGAAATGGATAAATATAGATATCATCAACCCACCTCATCATACTTATTGGCCCAAACGTTATATACATCCCTGATTTGATCTTTAATTCTGTTGTTGTGGCTGGTGACAGATCAGCAAATCGAGTTCCAAAGTACTTTCTGTAACCGCCGACATGTGTATGCGTAGCCATTCTGAAAATAATAACAACATCAATGCATTGTTTAACCTTAGAACTCATTAGAAATTCTCCTTACTGTTTTTCATACGATTCTTGTGACGTTAGTTTGGAGAATTTGATATTGGATTTTCTAGTAATCCCTTGATTTATATTTTTCTTTGCTCTCATCACTTGTCCACTAGATTTTGTTTTGATAATTTTGGTAGATGTTTTGTCTCGGTCACCAAGAAGAACAAAATCAAACTTTTCCGAATTGCAGAGATGATTATCAGGGTAGTATCGTTAGAAGTATTGTTATTGTAACAAACAAAAATACAAACGTAAATAAAATTAAGCGCAAAGTGACTTAAGAAAAATAGCGTCCAAGGGCATTTACGTAAGTCTCTATTACACTCAACGAGCTTCAGGAGACGTAATCTACTAGACAGCCATGCACGAGTAGCCAAGAGGTGGCCAAGAGGTGGGCTTGACGCAAAAGCCTTTAAAACTTCGCTTTTAAATCTAAAATTTGGTTATTTTCAAAGGTAATGGTTGTCTCTTTAGCATCCTGTCTGTTGGGTGTTGCGCATCCACCCCCCCCCCCCTTTCCCCTCTCAAGTTTAATACATATGTATTAAGTTTAATAGGGGGTAGCTGCCGTGCTGCGTCTCTAGGGGAGGAGGGGGTATTACAAGATAATAATATAGAGGCCAGTGAATAAGTTTCTAGTAATCGGATCCATATGTTTTCACAAAGGAAGCGGGCGTGAAGGTTCGAGAAGGATGTTTCGACGCCCACAAGAATCTATTTTTGTGAGAGATCGTCGCTTTTTTGCCGCTGCTTTTTCAGAAATAGATTTAGACAATATTGATACGAGGGAAGAGTAATTTTTTTGGAATTTCTGATGAAATATGTAATGAAGTCCAGCTTCGACATCAACATATTGGATTAATGCAGATCTAAAATCTTAATCCCCTCACGGCTTTTTTGTTTTATCAGCATATTCCCATGTAGTCAACTCGTAGAGAACCGGGAGGCGCACACTGTGATTAACTCGGCCATTCCGATATTGGGAGGCGAAGCACGCTTCCCGCTGGTTCATAAGTTCCCGAATCACGCCCGCCTTTCTGTAAAATTCGTGTCACAAATCAATTAACCCTTTACACCCTAACATCAGTGTGCATTTTCTCAATACTGTTCTCCAAACATTTCCTAAGGTGCTGATAAGGAGAATTTGTCTAACAATCAAGAGCTTCTTTAGTTGGTGATAACTTCCTTTATTCTTGCGACCTTAATGTTTGATTCAGGGGTGATATGGTTAGAAGAAATTGGGTGCCAGTCACTCAGGACCACTATGTTACCCTACTGAAATCATTTCTCTTGTGGTACACTTGAATTCCAACTTCAGATATGACAAATATATTTCCTCCTCAGAAGGAGAGAAGGAAAATTACTTTTCTTTCGTTATGAGGGGGTAATTCAGAGGGTGGTAGGTAAAGTAAAGTATAAAAATTGCGCGAAACATACCTTAATTGATAAGCAGTAAATACTAATTGTTTGCTTCCCTTTTCCTTTCAAGAAAGTTAACAAAGTCACAGTGTGATCGCCCCTCTCGTTCCCTCGAATGAGTTTGAACTGCGCGAATGTTTCTTAAATTGTCTGTTAAAGGGGTAAGCCGGGGTGATGTTATTTTACGGAGCTGTGAAAATATTTCCAAATAGTGAAAGGTGACGGGACCTCCGCATGCTGTTATTTCACGGAGATGTGGAAATTCGTCAAAATGTCATGTCATAACAACGAATCGATGAGTTAGTCCAAGTTGGACTTTGGCTCTTGAACTAATTTGACTTCAACATCGGTTTACCAGAGTTCCCGAGTTACGTTATCGAGGCACACTACGAGTTAATTATTCATTTCAGGAAAGACTTAAAATCGATAGGATTAGAGTCAGTCGTCAAGAGTTACCCAGAGTGAAGTGAATTATTTGTAAGTTGGATTGTGATTAGGAACAGAGATTAAAGAAGAGTCAAAAGAACATGTCGAAAGTCCTTGGAGCTTTTCGCCAAACGTGGTGCAACGATAGTAATAGTTAACAAGTAACTTGTCACGACTCGTATGTATGCATTAGCCTGCTACAACTCGATATCTTTGCTTTCCGTAAAACCTCTTATTTCAGTCTTTCGTGACACTCCAGAATTGGAATGATCTTTTCCTTTTAGTGTCTAAAGTCTAAGTGTTATCTTTGTCTTCTGTAAAACTGCTTATTTCAGTCTTTCTTAAGACTCCAGCCGACAGTTCTTTTCAAGTTAGTGTCCAAAGTCTAAGTTTAAGCATCCCTAAGTGAAACACAGGCGGCTCAAGCTCCAGCTGTGAGATGATCATCTTGCGCAATAACAGTCATGGCGGAATTATAAGAGTTTGTATGGGAATATTTACGACCGCTCTAAGGAATAAAAAAATACGTCAAATTCTCAACAACAAAAAAAACCTCACCTTACTTATTCAGCGTATTGCTTGTTATCTGACCGCTTACTTTGATGAAAAGAACGCATTTTAGCGAGTTGTCCATTTCGAGGTTTTCAACGTACATAAGAAAAGCCCAAGGCTGAACACTCCATTTCCGAACGCCCGATCTGAGAAGCGAAAAATTCCAGCGCAAAATGACCGGGCGGCCACAAATCCAACGCAGAATCCAAGCACATATACTGTAGTTTCATTTCAATTTACTACAAACTCAATCTTCCCCGTGCCATCGCCTCGCCGGGGACCCCACTGGAACTGGGCATGAAGAAATTATCTTAGCACCACGGGCGCCAAGTTACAGTGGAGTCCCCGGCGAGGCTAAGTTTAAAAAAGAGGCAAGGTTACCTGGCCGGTTTTCAACGGTCGTGTGTCAAAGTTGATGTGGACGCGGGCTGTTAGAAACCTCTAAACTGGAAATTTTTGAAGCAAACTGCGGCTGAGCGTCGATTGCACGGGGAAGATTGAGTTTGCAGTGAATGGTAATGAAATTACAGTATATGTGCTTAGATTCTGCGTTGGATTTGTGGAAGGTTGGCCCTGGCAATAGCCGCTAACAATGGCTTAGGCGTTTAGTGTTAACTTGTAAAACTCCCTGAAGAAGTTACGACAGTTGGACGAAACACGCCAGAGGAAAAGAAAGTTTTACCGACACTACTGTTCGCACAGCGCTGCTCACCAGTTTAGTTTTAAATTTAAAAAAAATTTATTGTTTAAAAAATTATTAAAAAATTATTGAAAAAAATTATTGAAAAATTATTGAAAAAAATTATTGAAAAATTATTGAAAAAAATTATTGAAAAATTATTTTAAAAAAATTAATAAACGTTTGAGTCGGAGCTATTCCTGTCAGCGGTGAAAGCGACCCTAAAAGCTGGAACGGTGGAATGGCGGAATGGCGGAAAATGACCCCAAATCCTAAAGCACGGAACGGCGGAAAATGACCCCAAATCCTAAAGCACGAAACGGCGGAAAATGACCCCAAATCCTAAAGCACGGAACGGCGGAAAATGACCCCAAATCCTAAAACACGGAACGGCGGAAAATGACCCCAAATCCTAAAACACGGAACGGCGGAAAATGACCCCAAATCATGTCATATTTTGAGAAGCCTGAAAACGTTCCTGTGATGTTCTCGCATTTACAAGCATATGAGATATTATTGTTTCAATAAATCAATACAGACGTGACCAGGAAACGTATCAAAGTTACAATTGTTTATTGTAATGTGGTATGTCGAGTTGGTTTTCACATGCTGTGCGACTTTTTATGCCGCGACTAAAACTCATGGCAAATTTTGCATAACAAAAGGTAACTAAACAGGTTTACAACGTGAAAACGCAGCTATCTTTCATGCATAATGGTTCATTATTATTTATACCACTCAGTAAAAGAAAAAAAATTAATAACACTTAATTTTAGTCACGCGCGTTATCGTCGTGGGGATAAATGAGCCAAGCGCTTGGTGTCTTTGTACAAAATTTGTGCAACATGCCCTGACATCCGTTCCATGTTTTAGGATTTGGGGTCATTTTCCGCCGTTCGATGTTTTAGGATCTGAGGTCATTTTCCCCCGTTCCGTGCTTTAGGATTTGGGGTCATTTTCCGCCGTTCCGTGTTTTAGGATTTGGGGTCATTTTCCGCCGTTCCGTGTTTTAGGATTTGGGGTCATTTTCCGCCATTCCGCCATTCCGCCGTTCCGGCTTTTAGGGTCGCCCGTAGAAATACGGAATGGCTCCGGTCTCTGGTCGTCCGCCTGAACTGACTAAATGAGTTTTGTCAGCGGAGCTTGTTGGCCGACAGCTTTCTCATCGCCGGAATATCGCTGAACGACCTCGCTGAACGAGAAAGGCTGCCTTCCCTTCGCTACGTAAGTAAGCATTTCTTGTTGGACAGATCGGTGTTTTCATTCGCATGGATATTTCATTGTTCCGCTTCGAGACACGCGGTTAACAATACTCACGAGCAAATAGTTAAGATATAACTTATTAACTTTTACTATTTTTATCACTCAATTACAGGTCGGAGCCATTCCTGTATTTAGTCGTTAGTAACTCTTATAATTCCGCCATGACTGTTATTGCGCAAGATGATCATCTCTATGGGCGGCCGTCACCGCCTGTGAGTGAAACTGCTATTGTCTCACAGACCAAAGTTAAAAAAAATCGACTGAAATGAAATAGTTTGAACGAATGAAGAAACACTTTCCAAACAACACGAGAATGTAGACAAAACACGTACAGCGTATGCATTAATTCTCGGTTGTATGCTCAATAAACAAAATCGTTCAATTAAATATCAATTCTGTTTAAAAATCTTCTCTCTATTAATATGTAATGTTCCTGAGCCGAATGGCAGAATTTAATTACTGCTGGGACTAAACTTGATTGATCAAAAAGAGCTAGATCGATCATGAAAATCAATTCAAAACCTTCCCAGGCCAACTTTGGTCGAATTTTTTTCCTCAACAAAATTAAAGTTGATTTTTTCAACTTACATTTCAGAAAATAAAAATACGGAAATGTGTCAACTTTTCTGAGAAAAAAGAGAAGAAAGACCACAGAAATGCGAAACTGCAACCGAAAATAGAAACTTTTTCGTCAAAGGAGTCCGGTCGCTCTGGGGAGAGGTAACTTCAGTGTTTGAAAAAATTGAGAACTGATGTAGACCAGAAAGTGGACTGCATGTTTACCACTTGGAACAAAGGATACGCGATCCGCGGTGAGGTCGTGTTGAGGTTCACTGCAGGTAGTTTCCATAATTTGCAAAGAAACATTAAATTGTGAGAGATACTAAAACTGACGACCACATATATAGAAAGCAGGAAGATCTAGCTAAATTACCTCGTATTTTCAAATAAATCGTGTTTCAAATCAACAAAGTTTCACAGTTGTTGATAGTTACAGCAATGATTTCTTTTGTTCAACTCGATGTTTCCAACATATGCCTGCCCTACCACAGGTGGCCCAAGCTCCAGCTGTGAGATGATCATCTTGCAAAATAAGAGTCATGGCGAAATGAATGAGTTTCCAATAATCGGATCCCTCTGCTATGCGCAAAGGGTTCTGGGATCGCCACGGGACAAACAACGCAAATTGCTACAAAGGAATATATGACGAAAAGTTGCAGGCGTCCGATCACTTTAATGTAATGTAAACAAATCATTTTAATCTCCTTCTGCCAAGAGGTAGCTATTGTTCCTCCTCAGCCTGAGAATACAGCATCCTCTGTTTCAATAGATTTAGAAAACAGTGGTAATTCATATACCAAAGCTTTGAAACAAACATCACAGACTCATCCTTCCTTCTAATCACCTTCAATCGAAGCTACAAAATTCAAGCAACTTGGTCAAGATCTTTAAATACAAAAACATTGTCTTGGTACTCTAAAACAACTATGAAAAAGCAAACTCAATCTCCAGAAGCTACCAGTGCCAAATAATCCTTTTCTGTGAAAAAGCTACATCCAGCTATACGTATTAAACCTTCTGCTCTCCATCATCTTATTCTACCATGACCAGTTCTGCCCAGGGTGTTCAAGTCTCCACTTACTGCAAACCTGAACTAATTCAGCTAGCTAAAGAAACTGGTTTTGTAGACCTTCCTACTGACCCTGACTTTGAAAGCACATTATATTATAATAATCCCGCAAGGTCCAGTTCGTTTCAGTTTCAAACCGGACTTTAAAATTGCTGCACGCCGTTTTCCCTGCTGTAGTAGATAAGAAAAATATACCAGTGGTATGTCATAAAAGCCAATAACTGTGTTAGTTTTCTTAATTTCCCTAAACAGTTTCGATATCTTTAAACACCAATAGTGGAACGATTGGCGCAAACAAACTTTTGACGAGTATTCCTTTGGATATGATGTAAAACTAGACCCTGTGAGCAGGGTAACTGGGATACCTGGATGGTACTGGATCCTTGGAATCAAGTGTAGTGATACTGCGGGTGTCGGATTAGTTTACTGAAATAGTGCGCTCAAGTCTGGCCAAGGGCATACACCTATTTCAAGACATAGGCATGCTATGCATGAAAGAGTTACTTTTTTGTAGGTTGGGTGGATTACTTGAAACATTGTGAGTGATGTCTACATTCTTAAAAAAGGAGAGAAGAATATTAATGTGGGAAAGAACGAAAATGTCGAATTACCTCCCTCACAGGTATTTTGTGGTAGATTATGTGTGTTTTGCGAATAAATGTAACCAAAAAATAAACTGTATTGGTGCCAAGGATACCTGTTAGTACAAAATGTAGAGAGCAGACCGGATACAAAATATAGACTGCAGACTGCAGAGTGGGTACAAAATGCAGACTAAGAATCTGAAGAGTTTTTACGTCTGGTTTATAATAACATGTCATCTTACAGCTTACTGAGTGTCACGCAATCGCTTTTCTGCGATCCGCCTTCACGATTATTTGGACTATTGTAAAATATTCCTCGCCTATTTCTTGATGAAAATCGATCGCAATATAATTTCAAGCCTTCAATATAGTCTTCTTACTTTGCGCGCGAGTTGGTTGGTGTGATGTCTGTACAGATTTTACCAACGTAATAAAAGTAGATGACGTAATAACAGTGATGATAAAGCAAGCTTAAAACGGCAGAAATCGCCAAAAAATACAACGGATGCACAGGGTATGAGTAAGTTTTATTGATTTTACGAGAAAAATGTTCATATTTCGAAATATGTGTCGTTGTAAATCGACCATACTTCGTTCCCTATACTATTCCTTATGCACTAGTCAGTGGAAAGCCCCGCACCCCCATACCCGGGGAATAGCGGGGCATTAGACCAGGCGTCCCAACTAAATGAAGCAAATTCCCCGCTATGCAGGGCAATTTCTTATGTCAAAACCTCATTTTTGTACTCCGCCCCCGGGGCAATACTTGAAAAATCCCAAATACACAACGTTGACCAAAATTAATTTATTTCAAGAATTGTGCCTCAAATTTAACTCTTACAAAAACTTTTTCAATGTCTTCATAAAATAGATGAAACAATCATGGCTTCCTCTACTCCTCTTGGTAAGACATAGTTCTGTAAACTTTTCTCTGGACGTGTAAATGACTAAAAAAAAACGCCCATTGGCTCGGTTTGCACAGTTGCAACGGAAATGAAAACAAGTGCCAAAAGACAAAAGGTCAACGCTCTAAATAAATCGCTAATCAAGCGTGACGAGGGCATAAACAATACCCAACTTTTTCTAATTTCACTACAAGACATGATAACATTTAGAGATTGAACACAGAATTTAATCGATGGCCCATTACAAGCATGAAAAGAATAGATTTTAAATCGTACATACCTTCTTGTTGGCGGCCGCCATTTTGAGATCATACGCTTTCCCAGTGTTCTTTGCAGGCCTATTCAAAAGCGAAATCCCCGCCAAAGCCCCGCTAGCCCCGCTAACGGTCCCCGGTCGCTGTTATTTGTGTCTAATGTTGTCGAACACCCCGCACACTGGGGCAAAGATGACCACTAAAAACCGCTAAAATCCTCCGCTAATGACCCGCATTCCCCGGGTATGGGGTTGCGGGGCTTTTCACTGACTAGTGCATTATAACGTGCAGTTCCTCTCGTAACTTAACACCGAGTCACACAACGCGTGACGCGTTCATGAATTAATCGTTGGCTTTTTCTCGAGACGTGAGCTTGGGCCGCCTCTGACAAGACAATTGCGTAAACAGTATTTAACATAATAACATTATACACAAATAAACACAGGGTTTTGGATCACGTATTTATTCAAAAAGAATATCCATACAACTACAATAAAAACAAACATAAGATTCACCTTTCTGATCGTGAAATTAATACCATTCGTACTGTTATCGTAGCTACGTTCCTTGCCATCAAGTGAATCCAACATGTCTTTCTTCACAAGCAGTTTGCATCCATTATAGTTATGTTCTTCAGTCTCACGGTAGTAGTGTTGCTCAATAGATTGCATAGAGTATATGCAGTTTGGTTTCAGATTTCAGATTTTGCTTTTTACAACAAGTGAACGTTTTTCAACTAAGACATTGGCATACGTAGCATACAAGGCATTCAAGGCTTTCATGGTTTTCAAGCGTTTGCAACTCAATCCGTTCCAAAATTACTGCTCAAAAACATCTTTCAGTGTGGATTAGCCGCCATTAATACGACTTGTATACGCGTATGTAAGTATTTTGCGCGTTTGCGCCATAATGCTCCAGGAAATCGCAATCCAAATACGTTGAAATACAAAACATCTGACCAAAGAGTTTTATAAGCAAAATCTCGTGATTCGTCATGTGACCCGGCCCTGTCTATGCATGACAACGTCAATCATCATCAAGATAACACGCGTGATCAGCATGTGAACACGTCATTGGATCACAATTAGTTGTCATGGTGTTAAGGGATAACACGCGTGATCAGCATGCGAACACCTCATTAGATCACAGTTAGTTGTCATGGTGTTGAGGGCCCAATGACCTTTGGGTACTATTGCGCAATTTTTCCATTTCGTGGCGGAGGAAAAAAAAAAAAAAAGACGACAAAAAAACAAAGGCATTTTATGACTGGGCTAACACAGGTATCCCAGTAAAAAAAACCGAATTATATCTGAAGATCTAGGCATCAAAGCCCGAATTATTTCTGAAGATCTAGGCATCAAAGGCCGAATTATTTCTGAAGATCTAGGCATCAAAGGCTAACAAAACAACACTGCAACCTCTTAGAGACATCCTTAATTTTATTACAACTCGCTTATACTGAAGGAAAAAATAAACAATAGTCTGTCAACGGATATTTCAATCAATAAGAAAAGCTTCTCACTTGGGCAGGCAATGCATCCTCGGGCAACAAAGCTCAGAATTGCTTTAGAGCCGTTGTTAAACATGTAACAGCCAGTAGCCGAGAAACAGCTGTCAGTTGTCGGGTTCGTACAATTATCTGCCTCTTGAGCCAGACAATCACCAAAAGCACTACGGAAACACGCTTTACACTGTGTTGTATTAACTACAGCCTAGGAAATAAAATATTGAGAGGTGTTAAAACTCAGACCTACTTCTTTGTAAGTATAAACCGAACATTAGCGTTTCAAAGCATGAATAAAGGGGGTAAGATTCTACAGAAACTATGGTGTTGCGTCGGTTGGAGAGTCTAACAGGGTTGTTAAGTATTATCTACGAGTTGAAAACGCAAATTGGCCACCGTGAAGAGTTTCAAAGCTGACGTTCTGAGCGTTCTGACGACGGGCCACCATTATTTGTTTTTAAATCAGAACTTGACTCGCTCCAACTGAGAAAAGATCGTGTCTGATGGCAGTGACAGTGAATTGTTTTTAGAGGAATCGGGCAAATATGATTTGCAGCAAAGGCGAAACTCTTTGATCCGCGCGAATGCTAATAAACAACAGTTATATGGTTATCAGTAAAGCCCAGTATATATCAGATTGTCTCACTGTCAATTTGCAACTAAGAATTGTTGGAGGTTTCTTTGATTTTGCTTGAAAAGACGATACCATTTTTAACCTCAAAGTATCGTTTTAAAATTCCGCTTTAAATAGTTTCTCGAGGACGAAAACTCCGCTGAAAACTTTTTTCAAAAGCAAAGTTTCCTCTGTCATTTTTTACTAACCATATCCGACCCAAACTCCTGAGAAGAAGTAAACAAGAGTCGCTGAAAGCTTCATTTTGTCTTCGTTGTGCTTGTAAGTAATAAAGAGTCTTGAGAGTCGTGCACCAGAAGGTGAAGTTTCTCCAAATTAAAGATTCCTTACAAAGTGTCGGCGGACAAATTTTAAGTATTATGACAATTATGCTGTATGATGCACCTGGTTTCTAACATTAAATGAAAACTCCTAGACATGATGGCTGCGCTTGAAACTAAAACCACTCAGTATTAGTTAAAGCACAAAGAAAATGTATGACCTACGGGCAACTAGGTGGTTAAGGTTTATGATTAGGATCTTTTTAATAATAAACGAAAAACAAAAATTGTTTTTTACTTCTATTTCTCCGAACACAACAAGGGATAAAACTTACTCATCAGCATGAAGTTCCTACCCTGTACACAATTTCTTAAGGATGAATCTTTAATGTCGGTCCGATTAAAATAGCCCTCTATCTTGCGGGTATCTCAAAATATGACTTAACTGGTAATAGTTCTCGCTAAAACTACCCCTAGCCTTTGAAATATATGCAAAATTTATTTAATTTACTGGAGATGTAAACTGCCTTATATTCTTCCAGAAAGGAAACGAAAAACACTATACGAAAATGAAACTAAACTGATTAGCAGCACTGCACGAATTATGATAGTAAAAACTTTTTGTATTTAACTTTCCTATGCGTTCTGTCGTTTAGCCTACAGTCAAATCTATATTAAGCGACGCCGTATTTAGCGGTCACCCTGTATTTAGCGGTCGTTTGTCAAGTTTAATAAGAAGAGCCCTTATGTACGTAGAAAACCTCGAAATAGATAACTCGCTAAAATGGGTCCCCTTCGATGTAGTAAGCTGTCAGATAACAAGCAATGCATTTTGGAAGTAAGGTGAGGTATTTTTTGTGAGAATTTGACTGATTTTTATATTCCTTAGAGCGGTCGGAAATATTCCCATACAAACTCTGAAAATTTCGCCATGACTCCTATTTCGCAAGATGATCAACTCACAATTGGAGCTTGGGCGGCCTTTGGTTAAACCTAATTAATTGAAAGTTCTAACTGACTATTTGTGTGTTTAGAGCGCATGATTAAATGCTCTAATTAGATTTCAAAGGGCTTATATAAATGTTTGAATCACAAGTTGAAAGTTTACAGTTAATATTGCAAAGGACAATTAATGAGTGTATTTTTGAATAAAAATTGATCAATTTAACTTTGGCGGTGATGGAAGGCCATAGCATTCTTAGTGGTTTCTTTAAAAGCAGCACACGTGCGACGATTTTTCCGGAAGGGACCCTATGTTGTTGACAGTAACCTTAAGATAAAGGATATGTTCAATAATGTAAGCGAACTTGATTACAACTGAGATGGCGAGTAGCCGCCCTCACATAAAAACATACTGATATAATTTCATGTTAATTTTCCTTTAAGAACCCCATGCAGAAATAAGTTGTCGAGGTTAAATCACCACAAACTGAACGTGACGATCATTTTAAAACCCCAAAGATGAGAGCTTTATTGTTATTGTATTCCTAGATAAAAGGTTGAATACTGTTATTGTGTTGAAGCTGCACTTGAAGACAAGATCAGATGCAAATATGACCAAAGAATGGCCTAAAAATTCCTACGTTGGTCTCGTTATAGGATAAATTCTTTGAAAACCGGGAGGGGAGTTGTTTATTGCCAAATAAGTAAAAAAACTCTCTTCAAAAAAAGCCCAACGCCGAAACATCTAGTAGCGAGGAACACATATAACAAAATACTACAAAGTAGCATCATTTACTCAGGCAATTCCATACACACTACACGAAGGAATGGGGTCGTTACAGCCCGGCTGAATGAGCGGGAACTCTCCATAGATAATTTGATACCTATCTTATCATCTCATCATGTACCGAGCTAGGCTTCTTTCCCAACCAATAAAGATCCCAACACCAAAACCTATATCTAAAAGGTAAAACATCGGGAGGAAACTGACTGAAACTACCCTTAAACAAGACACCAAAATGGAACTAAAAGTCACTTCTGAAAAAAATCTACTTATACGTTAGTTGGCTCAGTCCGATCCTTCTTCTTCCACTGTGAGGAAGCCTAATTGTATTTTGGCATGATGCCCTTTCCATGTGCATCACGGGCAAAGACTGGGCAGGTATCTGGAGGGAATGGCCAAGGTCCAGCCTTCTTCTCAGCCTCCTTGGAGATCTCATGAACCCTCTTTATCAACTTCTCGAATGCAGCCCGACCCTTTGGAGTGGTAGTCTTATCTCGCATTTCGGCCAGTTTGCCCGCGTACTCACCCATGGTTGTCAGATTCTTGAAGGGACATCCGTCTTTGAAACCAGGGCAGTTTTCGGCGATTCCTTTCATTTCATCAACAAGACCTGTATATGGGCACACACCTTTACCAAAAACTGGACACTTCTTGACGATCTCTTCAACCGTCAAAGAATAGGAACACTGCAGGTTAAAAGGGAAAATAAAGTTGAACTAAAAACAAGAATATTTACTAGGAGTCGGTACACAACAGCTCAAGTAAATCAACTGGGCACTTCTTGACGAGCTCTTCAACCGTCAAAGAATATGGACACTGCAGGTTCAAGCGGATATAAAGTTGAACTAGAAACAAGAATATTCACTGGGAACCGGTACACAACAGCTCGAATAAATCAGCCGTGAGCTAGTCACAATTTTCTTTATTTCAGGTTATAGATTCTGTAGAATGATTCGTGTTTCGAGATTTGCTATGAAAGTGGAAAAAACACTATACAGTGACAATTGTTTGGCATTGCTTAAAAAAAACTAGGGAACGAAAAGAAATTCCCACACCAAAGCAATACGTTAGAAAGCTCTTTATCGATGGTTTCCATTTAATATTTTCATTCTGAAACCGAAATTACTCACTTCAATGTATGCAGGTTTCAAAATCTCCTTTCCTGCAGTGTCTTTGGCAAAGGGGCAGCCACCCTTGAAGAGGCTTTGAGTTCTGTGCTCTACATGTTTTTCCTTACTAAGAAAGACGACATCCTTCAAAAACTCGATCCATTGAGCGTCGCCTTTGCACTGGTCACGCATCTGACCCATCATGTCTTGAAGCTCACCCACGGTCTTGCATTGTTTGAAAGGGCAACCATTGTTGAAAGGAGGACATTTGGCACAGACGCCTTTCTTTTCTTGGGCAAGCTTGGCATATGGGCAGCCACCACCAAGAAATGCTGGGCAGTGCTTGGATATGTAATCTACGGTGACGTCTGACTTCTAAAAGGTTGAAAGAAAAACGGAAAACCAAGGCTCAACGAGGCGTTTCCTTATTTATGACGGCCGGAATCCAAAACATTTACCATTTGGGGCCATACATTTAGCACATCATAGCTGCCAGAACAATGTAGTTGTGAGGTTAGCGAGAATACGATTGACCCAAACTGACTTACAAAGTCATGCTTACAAAGCGACCGAGAACTGCGTTTGTGGCCCGAAAGAGAAAGTTTTGAAGTTGTGCACACCATTTAGTGTCTCCTAATCTATTTCTTGAGTCCTCAACGATTTCAATATTTCTGTGGTGTCTTAAATTTAATTTACTGCATAGGTGAAAAAGTTTTTTTGTTTTGGACTTTCCAAATTCGCTCAAGTACATTCATTCCCACATGGCTGACTGGGTTGACGTCTTGTGACTGTAGAGTATAGATTTTTCTTGGACTTTTCGATCAGCTCCCACTACAATTAAAATTTTAAGGCGGAATGTGTTGCTCAAATACTACTTTAATCGCTCGAAATAGAAAGTTCTGAGTTTAACTGATTAAGCTCAGTTTTTTTCAACAGGCAGTTTATTCATTAAAATGAAAAACTAAAACGATCAACTATAGTAATTTCATCTTATAAATACGTTGTGTCTGTATTGCATAAGAACAATAGATTACATGACCATGATTCCTTTTGGGCTTATAACTGAGCAAGACGAAGGACGAAACTGGCGACACATCGAGATATTGTTCATTGTCATAAAGACAACGTCTTGCCAGATAGAAACTGTGGGCTTGCAACGTTCTTTGGCCACAATTTGAACGACCTTATCATTTTTAACTCGTGAAGTGCGCGCATGCGCAAGAGCGAGTTATAGATACGATGTGGGGAATGGAATTCGCTCGATTGGTCGATTCCTGTAAACGTTTTTTAGATTTTAGGCTTTTGAGTGCATTTTATAGTTTTTGGCGAGCAATAAACAGACGAAATGGCGACCTTTTTTGCTAAGAATAGTGGTGGGGTGAAAAAGAAGCCAATGATAATCTTAAAAGAGTTTTTTTTTTTCGTTTTAGTTTCAACAAGCGGCGCCAGCGACTGGCAGGCATGCAAGGATTCACACTGAAATAACAGAACAACCTTCGTTTTTCATAAAATTGTAATTTACAATCCTTGAACTTGAAAACAATCCGAAGATTCATTGAAAATATCACTTACTGCGAAGCGCTCGGAGTTTACAGATGTTCAAAAGCTTTTTCTGTTATAGCGTGAGATTGAGGACAAAATTGATCATTACGTTTCGTCGCGTGTGTTTTTCCTGTGTGAAGCAACAGAAGATGCCGGCGACTGACGAAATAACAAGTTAACACAAAAATCAGATAACACCTAAACAAACAATTTTAGCTACCGATTTCAGTGAATTTTTAAAGAAAAATTTTCTTTTAAGTTTTTAAGACAATTTGAAGATTCAACATACATACAACGTACTAAAATGCGAAAGTTACATACCACGAAATTGATAACTAGGCCTGAAATGAAATTCTATCTTGTTATTGATTATACGTTGCCTAGCACGTGACTTAAATCTACCCAGGCGGAGATCCAAAATGACGGTGGCAGGCTTGGCTTAATTATATCACTCAAAACTCGTTCCCGTTTGTCTCATTTGATAAAGAGGGAATCGTTAATGTTTTCATTAAGACAGTATTGCCTCGATTTTCTAATATTTACAACGAAAGACAGTAAATTTCACTTTTCACCCACATTTACTTCCAACCTTTTCTTTTGAACCAGAAACAAAAATGATAGACGTTTAAAACACATGACATCATCCACCTTGTCAAATGTAATAGCATGATCATTTCAATTGTAATGCCTTCTTATCCCAACGTTACTTTGTTTCTTTGAACTACTGCTCGTACTCTAGATATGACAATCAACCACAAAATTCCCTAAACCAGATAACATTAAACATAATCTAAAAAATCATGTGTCAATTCACGAGTTTGCTCACAGAGCACTTTGATCTTAACATGGGGCGTATCTTCTGTTTGTTTGCTTTTATGGTTTAATAGCGGAAATTATGAACTAAATTAACTTCATATGTACTAGGTTACTTCTGGAAAATCAATGGATTCCAATGAGGCCTGTGCCTTTGTCTTCTAGCTAGTTCCCCTGTATATATGTTTTTGATAGTTAAAGGTATGCAAAGGAAAGTTCTTATTTAATTTTTTAAGGTTGTGTGGGCCGCGATGCCACTCAAACAGGTTGCAAAGACCAACCATGGAGTCAACAGCTTTGATTTGAAGAGACGAAAACGAAAAGTGAATTGTCAAGCCAATAAAATACTAGTAACTTGATTTCTACATCGAATAAAATCAAGAAGAAGCACGACAATTCAATCTACTGTTTCTTGTGGCCTTGCGAGAGAACGGAATAGTTTAGGTTTTCCTCATTTTGCACTCCATCATTTGAGATAAAATTTAATTCATTAAAGGGGAGAAAACATTGCTTTCATGAACTTAGCTTTTTTTCGCTTTTGTAAGTCATCCAAAGAGCTCATTCTCAATATGATTACTACTTTTTTTCTATCCTACGAAAACCACGCAATGGACGACAGTAATAATAAAATCATCATTCGTCACTCACTTTTAGGATACTTAGCATCAGAAGTGACATGCACTGGTTATATTTCCTCAGGATAAAAGAGTTTCAAAAACTACAATATTCTAATTAGAAAAGACAGTATTTAGGGAGAGTCACAAAGATTGAACATCAAATGCTATAGCTTTAGCTCCTCAATAAAAAAATTTGAGACAGTATTTAATCGAACCCCTTGGTTAACTTCAGGACTGAGTCACTTACTAGCTTAGATGAAGCCATGTAGAGCTCGCAGGAAGACTTTCTTGCAAAAAGAATTCAAAGACTCGTAAGCTATAGTAGTTCACACTGTTACTGACTTGCTCAACTGATTATGCTGGGCTTGGGTGTATCAATTAAAAAGCAAAAGCGAGGCAAATAACAATGGATGATTGACGCATCAAAACAAGTTATTCTCGATCAAACCGGTTTTCCCAATACAGGGTGCAGTGCATCATTCAGTGAGAATACCTTACCTGTAAATTTGTCATCAAAGTTTCTGATTATTCGTATCAATAGAAGGACCGTCCAAATCTGTCATTTTAAACTCTTTTTATGAGAAACCAAATGCTTGACTCATCATAAGAATAGATATGTAATTGTCAACCATCATAAAAGACACCACCAGCCTATCGATCTAATTCAGTAAGAACTTTTCAATGCGTCGCGATTCACCTTTGCCATTAAAAGCTAAAAAATAAGCTTAAAATAAGTTTGGGAGACATTTTAATACACCTTTGAACGGCGCAGGAAACACTGATCTTCGCATCATTTTTTTTCCCGAAACCGCGAAATGCGCTGAATTCGCAAGTCGGGAAGATTTTAAATAACCGCATACGAAACGAAATACCTCAAAGGCTTTTCCCATATGTGGTAATTAGACACCAAAGAAGCAGTGTGTCATTGTCCCTCGATAATGATAATGTTAGAAACGACGAAACATTTGACATAATTGGCTGTGATATATTGCTAATAAAGTTCTCAATGGACGTTTAACGTTTATAAAAGGTTCAAAACTGTAGCTATATGAAGACAAGCATCGGTGGTCATGCGGTCATAAATTCAATCCCAATAGAGTTATCTATAATTATCTCAATTACCAAGAGTCTTTTTTTTTTTTTTTGGTTTGTCCTTTTTGGCGCAATCACTACAATATAGACTCCCTTAGGCAAATCCTGTTTACTACGAAACACGTACAATGTTGCAACCTTGAGTAGATGTTGTACGCGGCAGGAACATAACAGGCCAAAAGCGATATCTTTGCTTTCTTTAAACCTGCTGACTTCAGTCTTTAAGACTCCAGATCCCGAAAGCTCTTTGGAAAGTCTTAGGTATCCCAGAATATAACATGTGTTGCATATCTCAGACCATCAAAGGTCAGAATGAATTGAAGTTATTTTCAAAACAACACAAGAAGTCACGAACAACATATTAACCAATTCCAGGCTCACTTGTATACTGGAAAAACTAAATAGTTAAAAGTCTTCAACCAAGCATAACTTTAGTTAAGCTTGGTTAAGTTCTCTTTTTGCTGACGTGCTACGTTTCTCTTCTTACTTTTCGGTTTTAAAACCTGGTGCATCACTGACATTGGATAACATTGAGCACATTGGAAGACCAAAGAAGGTTCTACAAGTGCGGTTTGAAAACTTGGCATTACAATTTACATCACTGACCACAACTGGCTGTTACGTGATATCCGCCAATATTTTTATTTAATCAAAGGGTCACTGCTCATTGGCCTATCAGATTTTGCATCAGATGTCATAGAGATTTGGCAATCATGCGTGGTCTAAGGTCTGAATCGGTGTAACAATTCCTTGCCCATCTCCGGAATAACGGATGAGTTTTAAATTTTTGCGGGCTTCTCAACAGGGCCTGAAGTGGAGCTGAAGTGAACCACAGATCTGGCTCAAGGACAGCTGCAAAAAGTTTAACTCGAGTTTAACTCGACATTGTGCGACCAAAATATTTCAGTGCCGTAGAGATGGCTCTATTCCAAGGCGAAGCTGATTTTCTTATTTTAATTTAAAGCGAAAAAAGTGTTGAAGTTGACCTTGCGGTATCTTTGCTTCCTGTAAACCCGCTAATTTCAGTCTTTTAAGACCATCAAAGGTCAGAACGAATAAAAATTACTCTTCAAAACAACACAAGAAGTCACGAACAACATATCCACCAATTCCACGCTCATCTGTATACTTAAAGCAAAATAGGCCCAAGCTCCAGCTGTGAGATGATCATCTTGTGAAATAAAAGTCATGGCGAAATTGTAAGTGTTTGTAAAGGAATATTTACGACCGCTCTTAGGAATAAAAAAATGAGGTCAAATTTTCAATAAAAATACCTTACCTTACTTCCACAGTACATTAGTTGTTATCTGATCGCTTACTATGTTGAAAAGAACCCACTTTGGTTATTCATTTCTGGGTTTACTACGCACATAAGAGGCTCAAGGCTGCACACTCCATTTCCGAACGAGAAGCAAAAAATCCAAGCTCAAAACTGATGACTGGGCGGCCACAAATCCAACGAAAAATTCCAAGCACATATACTTTAGTTTCATTATAATTCACTACAAACTCAATCTTCACCGTGAAAAAAAAAAAAAAAAAAAAAAAAAAAAAATTTTCCAGCTTAGACTTTTCTAGCTGCCCGCGTACATATTTACCTTGACAGACGACGAAGGTGAATGTGTACGCGGGAAGTTAGAAACGTCTAAACCGGAAATTTTTCAAGCAAACTTCCCGTTACTGAATGTTTATTTTTCTGCGTTTGTGTTTTGTTTTCTATGGTGAATTCTATACGGAGAATGCGTAGCTGTGTTCGGTTCTGTTGCCATATCATTTTATTCCTTCGCACTGTGTGCGGCGAAGGTTCCTCTCGGTCAGTGCTCTAGAGATTGGTTGCTGTAGAGAAATTCCCTCGGTAAACCAACAGCTAACTTTTGACGAAAGAATCAGCTTTATCACGAGGCACGATGAATTTTTACCGAGAAGTCATCAAGCAGTTTCACTGCAAGTTGCCCCTTTCCTCAAAGATTGCAAAGGCAGAGGCTATCGTCACGATCGTCGAGCCGGTCAAACCGAAAGGAAAACGAGTGAGTTTATAGCCATCTGATTCAACTTAATCTCAAATAGGGATTTTAAAAGAGAAAAAATTCTTAAGTTTAAGTGCAGCATTACTATATTATCCGTTCCGCTCAAAGGAAATAACTGACATCAGTATTAAAATGAATATTTCGTACGCATCGAATTTCGCACGGCACTCGGATTCGCTTCCATCTAATTTAATAAAATTTCTCCTCAATTATCTCGTTGCAATGCTGTTATCATAATGACATTGCTACTGTTGCTACTTTTAGTTTCTTGATGGTAGGAGGGGAATTGATGGCTCGTGGAATGGATTTCCGGAAACCTAGGTTAGGAGAATACACGACCCCTTCGAACTTGTGCTTATGCCAGTATCCACATGAGGTTTCGCACTGTTCACTCAACAGGATATCGGTCAGCCCAGGAAAGGGCTTGAAATTCATTACAAATGATGTAAGACTGTTGTTAAAATACGATGGAAACTACAATTGGTAGGATTTTCAAACGATACAATAAGAAAAGCGCAAATGTAGTCATGTGGAAAGACAAGGGGTATAAGTACACTTTAAGCGCGTGAAATAGACAACAATAAGGAGCTCACCATTCTTCCCTTGCGGAATGTCAGCCGAAAAGAATGTTGAACAATCGTGCACGGTGTAGGAACAGGCCCCTCAATCAGCATCTTTTTTTTAGCTGAATTCATTGGTTATCTTCCCTTGATTTGACTAGTAGTATGTGTTCGTAACAGGCGTCTTCGAAGCCGGTGCGGAGAACAAGGCTAACGACATTGAAGAATAAAATCTCCTCGATGTCGACGATCGAAACGCGTCCATTTTGGTTATGCAGCTTCATCCTTTCGAAAGTAAGGTATAGAAATACCCGGTTTATGTGTATTACTCTTGTAGCTAACATCATTTGGCGCTTCGGCCACGCAACACGTTCGTCCCTTCTTCTAGTAGATTTCTCCTTTCACCACCATAATTGCCGATAGTTTTCTAAGTCACAGCTATATAACATGATCGTATTGGGTGCGCGCTTAATGGAGACACTTTTAAGCCACCAAATCGTACTTTCAATGCACAAAAAAATGGTAGAAGAGAACTCGTTAGGCGCAAAGGGCGACTATTTTTAATTTCAAATACAGCTATCTACTGGAAAATGCAAAAAATTTTGTGCCATTGGCACTTAAAGTTCAGTTAAGTTTTCTTTTTGCTAACTTGATACTTTTGGGTTTGACAACTTGGTAATATAACTTTGTTCCATTAACATTAGATAACACTGAGCAATATTGGAAAACTAAAGAAGGTTTGACAACTTGACATTATAGTTCTCATCACTGACCGCAGCTTGGCTGTTACGTGATACCTGCCAATATTGTTATTAAGTCAAAGGATCACTGCTCAATTGCGTATCGGATGTTGAAATCACGCGTGTTGTAGAGTCTGAATCGGTGTAACAATTCCTTGCCCATCTACGGAGTAACGGATGGGTTGTCGATTTTGGCGGGCTTCTCAACAGGGCCTGAAGAGGAGCTGCACTGAAGCACAGATCTGGCTCACGGACAGCTGCAAAAAATAAGTTTTACTCGACAATGAACGACCAAAATACCTTAGTGCCATAGAGATGGCTCTATTACAAGGCGAAGTTAATTTTCCCGTTAAAAATTTAAAAAAATGTGTTTAACTTGACCTTGTTTGACAAAAATAGCATAGTCGGCCATTGACATTTGACTTGGTTAAACCTCGGAAGTTTCAAGAAAGGTTTTATAAGGATACAAAATAAACAACTTTCAGATACGCCGACGTTACCCAATTCCGCCGGTAGGCACTGTCAAGGAGTTTTGAATCTCAAAAGGGAGCTGAAATAATGAACAGAGTATTTAACAAAGCATTTGCATCATACTCTTTTCTGGTTTATTTTCTAAATCCTCTAGAATTTCAGATAACGCAACAACGGACGTTTTGAAAAACCAATAAAATTTGTTATGTGATCGTCTCCATCGACCATGAGATGACCTTGGAACTGCATTAAATATCTTCGATCTTTTGTCGCCTTTATTAAGATATTCAACGAGTGGTAAGCCTTGCATGTACAGTGTGCCAAACAAAATGGACCTTACGAGCAGCAAACCTCAAGACATTAAACTGAGTCCGTATTTTCCAGTATAAATTCGAAGTGTTCGATTTCAAAGCGAGTTCTAGGTAGTCATTAGCAAGTGATGGATGCATTGCGGTTGAGTCAGTTTTATCCGGCGGATTCTGACTCTGTTATACTTCAAAGCTTTTACAGAATTTTTAGAGTAAAGAAAATGTGTAGCAGCTAGACTGCAGGGCGTGAAATTGCGCCTAATACAGGCGCCAATGTGACTAAATTTTTCACTTTGGCGACCAAATCCTGAAAATTAGTCACCAAACTGGCAACTAGAATACTTCATCATGACCTTACCTAGAGACATAGTAAATTAAAAAGATTTGCAAAGATAAATCCGCGGCAAACTTCCTCGTTAAGTTTGTTTCCAAAACGCATTACATGCATCTCGATCGATGACTAGACGCCATCTTGGATTTGGGTGAGCTTGAAGGTTGTATATCATCCATCCTAGTGTCCACTTTGCAGCACGTTAAATTGAAGATCTTTTTCCTAACTTAATTTTGGAGGGTCTATCTAGAACGCTGACAGCGTAAAAAAAAAGTTCTGTTTGTCTTTGAAAAATTTAGGAGCCAAATGGCTATCAGGAAAAAAAAATTGATTTCACGCCCTGTAGAGAGGAGAATTAACAATCAAATCTTGGGAGTTAAAGGGTTAACATGACTACATGATGCAAATGATGGATAGAAAATTTGATGACAAACATCACAGATGCACATTGACTAGGTATTTAAAAACGCAACACTGGAGCAGGCCAAAGGGGAGGGTGTTCCCTATTTTCTTATAGTTTTGTCAGTTGCTGTTATTAATGGCTATAAGTTGGAGGTATATCTATGTAAATTATTTACCTTCCTATTAAGTGCCTCCTGCCTGGGTACTTTCCCTACCTCACGATATCCTTATCCTGATTATAAACCCCTCCTGGATTTGGAGTTAATTCTTTAGCTATTGTCAGATTAGAACAAAAAAACATAAACAAAATTATAATAAAGTTCGGATATAACACGTACTGTCATTGGTTTAAAGAACGTGCTCTATGAGAGTATAGAGCATAGAACTGAGCTAAAGCTGTCACGCCATCTGCCAAATCGTACTATGTCGGACCTTTTCCGGGACTTCTTTCTAGCTTTTCTTTCGTTAATTGAAAGTGAAATTTCGGAACAAGCGAGCAAAGGTTTGCAAAAATGCCAGGCGCAGTAATTTACGTTACTGTAACGTGAGTAGAGACAAAAATCCTCAAAGATAAACCAAGATAGACAGTCCGAGTTTTTTTAACGGTTTTCACGCTCAGTTAGATTGCGAGTTTACGTACGGTAATAAAAATCAAACACAGCTAACACTTGTATAATATATAAAGTTTCGATTTCAAACAGAAAAAAACAGGAATGATGAAAAATATAACCTGGCATAACTGTTAAAATTCATACTAATCATGACGGTGTCAGAGCGACTTAAGGTCTATCGCGGCTGGCTAATCATGGCGATCTTCAGTCATCGCAGTGGAGGAAGCCTCGGGAACTAAATCGACTACCCTTCGAGTGAAAAAATAAGAGCTTGCCCTGATTACCTTTCCGATGCGTTGAGTGGAAGGCCAGATCAGTCACTGCAACCGAGTTTTACGGCGTTGTCATTCCGAGTGATCTTCATTCTTAGTGAATTCGGCTGTTGTTCATTCATAATACATTGGCCTTGAACAGTTTGTATTCTACTTGTCATGTCAAATAACTTGCGTATTTTTGTGGGCCGCGATTGGGCCAAGTTTCACTGAACATTTCACTTTCAGATCCTGTATTAGAAACTAAAAAACTTCTGGCAAAAGTGTTAAATTCGACATACCGAGCTATTTTAGTTTGTAAACTATTGCAGAATATGAACTTTGATGGTTTTTGAACTTTGATGGTTTGACATTTTTGACAGCTTTAGTCTTGTACAGCCAATCAGATTATTTGAACCATTTTAACAGGGATTCTGATTGGCTTATTGTAGCGTGCTTTATGAGAGTATAGAGCATGCTGACGACACTGTTGTTCGCTTGGGAAATAAGATTTGTTTTGAAAATTGAAAGTAATTCTTGGGGAATTTAACGGATTCTTTATTATAAAACAAATAGAGAAGCCTTGACTTTGCTCTGTTCTGTTGTAAAGCACTTAGGAAGCGGCTAGAGCACTCAAGAAGTGGGGAGAAACACTCGACTACGTCTCGTGTTTCCCCCTACACTTCTTTCGTGCTCTAACCGCTTCCTAAGTGCTTTATAACAGAACAGAGCACAGTCAAGGCTTCTCTATTTGTTAATTAATATCATTAATATTCTTAGAATCAGGTGTCATCTTAACAGCAAATAATATATGTCAATTAATCATTTAAATCCTAAGAATAAATAGTATTTCATTTCTTCCTACAATATCACTCCTGAATCACACATTAAGGTCATGAGAATAAAGGAAATGGTCATACACCAGGGAAGGAACCTTTGGATTGGCAAACAAATTCTCCTTGTCAGCACC
>OZ034738.1:8058326-8066281 GCA_964027065.1 Pocillopora grandis | reverse complement strand
CGGATATAATCGATTACACTTTTTATCGATCATAAAATGGGTAATTTTAAGATCTTTCATCTTAGTAAAATTTGGAAAGAAGAGCCATTTCAAATTCCAAGCTACAGGCTTTGAAGGACTTTGAATTTCTGTTACAGTCCTGTGAGCGTTCAAAAAGCCCCATTGTCTGCCAAAGGTCATGAGCGATCGTGTGGCTTTGCTTGCACTCTTCAGTTCTCTATTTCTCTGTTATGTTATCTTCGTTTCCTCAGGAAATTTCAGTGTCTTTAGTTATAGTATAGATGGTGTTCCTGTCTTCTTTCCTCTTGTAAATGTAATCCAAATGGGCTGGTATCGTGTTCGTTTGTGTAAGAAGAGGAAAGTTTTTAAGCAGGACAAATATCAATCTAATCCTTAACGACCACCTCTCTATGAGTTTTCTCATACAGCCGGTGTGGATGAATCTTTAGGGAACATTAAAACGAACTTGAAATGACAATAGAATCAAGAATTCCTTGTACACTTACTCCTCAAGAAAGTGACCAGGGAAAGAAGGGAAGTCCATATTCGTGAAGAGATGCTCAATCGGTATTTTGGTTAAGGGTGTGGCAGCTGATTCGGAGAGGGTGCAGATGAGGGGTAAATGACATGAACGTCTCTCCGTCTGTCTTTCGTGTAGTATGCAAAATGGTAAAAGGTGACATTAAAACCTCTCCCCTATTTTAAAAAAGGAGGAGTTCGTTGAACGATTAAGGCCTAGGGAAGCAAACAGGCTCTGGGTCTGAGAAATGGTGAAAGTTTTTGCGATGAAATGATCTGATTTCAGCTGTTCTAATTTTGGAAATCTCTCGCCAAACTTAATGAGGAAATTTTGGCCAGTATAAAAGGGGAGCGTTGGACAAAAACAGGCTCTGTGCCAACAGGTAGAATTGCGACAGGTGGAAATGTAGAAGAGAAAGACTGTGGCCGTTGTCTTGTTTTCGCCCTTATGATGAGAGCGAAAACAAGACAGTGGCCACAGTTGCAAAGTAGAGACGCTCTTTTTAGGAAAGAAATAGAGCGAGAACTTAGGTTGTTTCATACAGGTTTTTGAGAAAAAGCTAAGCTTAAATAACATTACCGCACGTTTAATTCAAGATGGAGTCCCGGTTGTTTCGAAGTGCGCCTCCCACATAATCAATCTTTTAACTGCATCTGAAGTGGCGCCAAACAAGGCATGACTCTGGAGATGGTCCCTTCGAAAAAACTAAAATATGCTGACTATGCTAGCAGTGATACTTTCATAAAAAGAGTAACTCGCTTCGCACAGAACTACGTGAGGTGATCGCCGATTAAACGACGGATAACTCCAGCTAACATGACAAATACTTTCTTTATAATCCAGACGTAAACATGCCATGATACAATAAACCGACTACCCATAATTCGTAGCGAATCTTAATTTCTCTTAATCCTTCAACTTCCAGAAGTGATTAACATGTAACTTCTCCCCACAATATCCATACACCATCCAACAAACAGGTAATGAGAGTACTCAAACTTATCAGTTAGAGGTTGTTAACATGATATAACGCCTAATTCTTGTAACTAATTTACAAGTAAATGTGTGACAGCTAGATGGGAGAATTAACAATCAAATCTTGGGAGTTAAAGGGTTAAAGGAAAACACTACACTGCAGACATGTTTTCCGTATTTTTAATAAAACTTTGGCCCGCTCTCCTCACAAAACCGTGGAGTAATTACCGGAATGTGGTAATACGTCAACAAACTCGAACTCCAACCGATTAGAGGAATACCTAGACTTAAATTTCAAAGCTCGTCTATTTTTGTACACTAAGATCACACTTATTAAAGAAATCCTAATACAGCTGGAAAGAAAAGACTATTATGAGTTTAAATGACAGTTGAATAAATTTTTTAACTGAACTGAACTGTAAGGGAATTAGTTTCAAGCATTGAATTTATTTAAAAATTTTTTCTTTCGAACACAGCAGGAGAGGTGAAACAAGAGAAATATGTTCTAGAGGTCAACATTTGTTTTAGTAGTCATATATCCTGTTTATTTCATACAAGCAGAGACAGAGTGGTATATTGCTCGCACCAATCAGATCGCCGCATTTGGGTAGGTAGCTCGCACGAATCAGATTTCTGCATAAGGGTATGTATCTCGCGCCAGTCATATCATAGCATTTGGATATCTTGCACCAATCATAGCGTTTAGTAATTGTTTTCTTGCAAATGGTGTCATGAAATCGGGGGTTGTGCACAAAGAATGGCATCAAACAGAAACTTTGGGCTCATTTGATAAGTGTAACGATATTTATTTTTGCTTAGAAGTATTTAGACAATCGAGAGACAATAGACCACAAAATATCTGTGTGAGTTCAGATGAATTAAGTTCTTTTTTCCTTTTTCCGTAGTTTAGTCCGTTTGAAAGTTATGTGTTTTTTCTGTTATAAAAATGAAAACATTAGGTACACAAAGTGTCCCATCTCAGCCCGCCCAGCCAAAAAAATAACTCTTGCATGCTACGCATGCCTATTTTTAAGCTGCTACAGTAAAGACCTGATATGTGATATATGTTATCTTGACTCTCTACCGAAAAGAAATTTGATCAGAGCGCTAGAGTCTGAAAAAACCATCTCTATTACCGTAAAAGTATTTTCCAAGGCTATCCTCTACTTTGATTATTCGCTATGTCCACGATAGTAACAACCTTGTTCAAAGCCACTATCGGTTTGCTAGTCAACAAAGGCAGAGATAAGGCCGCAGAGATTCTGAAAGATGGCGATGTAACAGATCAAAAATTCCGTTCTTTGATCGTCCGTGAAATAGACGACATCAAGTCAAAGTTGGACGCGTTATCGAGAAAATATTTAGAAGCGAGTATCAGTTTCTTTGAGGAAGGAATCATGTTGCTGTATGAAGTGTTTGACATAGTAAAGTCTAGAAACGAGCTTAGTGGGGCAACAGAACAAACAGCTTGCGATGAAGCATTTTCTCTCGTTGAAGGAATCAGGAGGTTAGAGCTTACTGGCCTGGACGAGTCTGCTACAAGAATGCTTTCCACTGAAAAGGAAAGATTCAAAGATGCTCGAAGGGAAGCAACGAGAGCCTTTAAAAACGAAGGACTCAAAACATCTGACCGCATTCTGGCCATGAAGTATCGAGTAATGGCAACGATATTGGAAACAGTAGACAATCCCGCTGATGCAGTGGCGCCATGTGGAGTGTGTGTAAAGGAACTTAACAGTCTGTCAGCAGTACAGAATAGCTTTGACGTTCAGCTCAAGACAGGCATTCAGAGAGTGTGGGGTTTATTTGGTAAAGAGGAAAGAAGGGAAATGATTTTTAATGTTTGTCATGTGAATCGCGTCATCTCTGATATCGCGCTCGCATTAGGGAGAGTTGACTTCAACTCGAGTGTTGATATTGGAGAAAATAAAGTTATTCCATTGTGTGACGTGAGAGTAAAAGACGTGCTACTCAAACATGGTAAAGAGTATTGTTGTGTTCCACCAAGGTCAGAGGAACACAAGCTGAAGGAACCGAGGGGTATCGCTACAAACTCCAGCGGACAATTTATTGTAACAGACTTGCATTACGTGAAGGTGTTTGACAACAGCGGCAAGTTTGTGAAACAATCGAGTCTCTCTACCGATGAAGTAAATACGACATTAGCTCGTGAAGTTGCCACAGACATGAGCGACAACATCTTCGTGCTGATCAGACTGATTAAGCCTGAGAGTAAGGCATCTTTTTGGGTTTATAAACTTACTAAAACCGCTGACCTGCATCACAAGTTTCGCCTGAGGGGAGAGGGCTGGTACAGAGGACTGTCAGTCAGTGATGAAGGGAAAGTGGTGACCTTGTGGAATGGGAAGGCAGTGGAGGAATATGACACTGATGGAGAGTTAGTTCGCAGGTTTGAACGAATGATGAGGTCAGCGTCAGATGTCACTGTTGCTCATGATGGCCGTGTTATGGTAGTGTCACGAGGTGACCACTGTGTTCACATATTCAGTGAATCCGGCGACTATCTTGACAAGTTCAAACTGCAACAAATTGACCATTCTTACGAAAGCATTACATTTCACCGAGAAGGTGAACAAGTCGTCGTCACTGGTACTCTAGCAAGAAAACTCCTGCAGGTTGAAATATACAGTAAAGATGGTGAGTTTGTGCACAATGTACAAATCCCGATCCCTTTTGAGGGTGGGATCGGTTTTGTGAGAGGGATTACGGTGACAACCAAGGGACGCATTGCTTGTGTTGCATATGGCAAGGTATTCATTTTTTGAAGAGGGTGGATTTAATGAAAGGAATGATGGAAATTTGAAGAAGTATGGTTTTAGCGGAAAAATTTACAAAAGCAGTTCAGTAAATGTGGCCTGTCATTCTTGTTTATTCCTTTGGTAATGTATGAAAACAATTTTTACTCAGATCCTAAGATTTTTTCCTGCCATTTTCAGGATGTTTATTAATCATTGCACAATAGAGAATTATCAAGTTACTGTGCATGTGCAGAATTTTCCAGTCAAATTTCAATTTTCTGAGCTATTTTTTGTTTTGCCTATGAAGTTTATTCTCCTGTTACTACCAGAACATCTTTCAAGAAGACTTTTCACTTTGCCTTTAGCAGCACCTATTTTGAGCTCTGTGTGATACTATAAGACTGTGATTATCATTCACTTACCAGGTGATCAATGTTACAAGTAAGTAAACAAGTTACTTTGTTAGTATTATTAGTAGTCTGATTAGTATACTTATTTTATGGAAAATGTGGAACAACTTTTAACCCTTTAAATCCCACAATCTGATAGTAAATTCTCCTCTCTTGCCCCCGCACATTTTCTCATGGATAAGTTAGGAGAATTTGGTGTGAGATCGAGATAACAAATTCTACCTGATAAGTTTGAGTATTCTCATGACCTGTTTGCTGTCAGATAATGTTTAGATATTATAGGGAGAAGTTACATGTCAATCTTTTTGGGAGTTAATTAGGGTTAACAGAAATTTTTTGGATTTCAGTGTGGCTTAATATGCCCACCTAAACTATTGAACAGTTTCATTCCTAAGCGATACCACTTTCAGTTGATTAATAGAGTTTATTAAACCTACATTGTGGCAACTTAATACTCATTGAGGTTTAGTTAAATTGAAATTCCTAAGGATTGGATTTGTTTATCATGATGTCTTTAGTATTCCCTACAAAGCATTACTTTTGTAGGGATAGCATTGTTCTGCATTACAATTTTCTTAACGTGTTTTTTGTATCTACAGCTCTAAGCTGATTCAGTAGATTTAATTAGAAGAATTTTTGAGTCACTTTTTTTAAACTACTAACAATGCTTTAAAACTGTAAAGTAATTTAGAGGGGGTAAATTGGTGTGCAGATATTTGGATTTAGGTTTTATAACTCACTTAGTGCCAATTTTATGTAATATTTTGTAGATTTGAAACACTTGACATGTATTCCAGACTCAATGTGTTTAGTAATGTGTAGTTTATATAGGAGATAAGTCAGTAAGGTAAATTATCAAAAAGGATTCACAAATAATTTCTTTTATGCTATTCAGTGTAACAATGCTTGAAAACTATAGACTGTAATGTAGAGAGGGTGGATAGGTTTGCAGATATCTGGGTGTAAGAACTCACATGCTGCAGATTTTTTCAGATCACTGTGTTGATGGTCATTCCAACAGATTTTTAAGATAACAGTTGATCATAGATCACCTGTTTGTCAGCATGGATTCCAGAATGAATTTGTTTTTTAGTGTAGATTGATAAATGACACATTGTTGGTCTCCAGTTCACTTAAGTCTTTTTATTGGTCTAATTTTGTTGACTTAATTTTTTCAGTTTTTATTATTCAGAGAAATGTCAAAGAAACATTTACAATTTATAGACCCTGACAGCAGAGTAGTTCAGTTTGTAATAAGCCATAAGGCTACTTTTTCAAATACCGAAATAGAAAGGAAACTTGAGATAAAATCCTATCACTGTAGAAGAAAAAAAGAGACACAACCACACTGCACACTTCTGGATGTTTCAGAGATCTGACTTTCATTTTTACTAACAATTAGGTAAACAGGTTAGGTCAAAAATATGACAGAATTTTGGGGCTGCATACCCCTAGTTCCCCCCTTTCTCCCCTCTTAGTGAAGTTTAACCCTTAAACTCCTATGAGTGACCAAGACAGAATTTCTCCTTACAATATCAATACCATATCAACCAGATAAGCGATGAGAATAAAGAAATATATCAATTTGGGGATAATAAGTTGATCCAATACTAAATTCTCTGAATTAACATTATAAGAATTGTATGGTTGACAGTAAGGAGAATTACAAATTTGGTCTGGGAGTTAAAGGGTTAAGTATGTTTTGTATTAAAGTGTTAAAATGTATAACCAAATTTTGAAATAAATGTTGCTCATGTGTGATTTTGATTAAGTTCTAGTTGTGCTTTTTTTTTCCTGATTTTATGTTTTACTTTCTTCATGCATTTGTGGACAATTTTATCTGCTGTGATGGATGGTAATAAGTAAGGAGTTTACAATAGAACTGCACAAAAGGTAGGTGTGCAAAAACTTGTGGGTCAGGCTTTTCCCCTAACAACCATCACTGTTGTTTTTTTACCAACTCAGTGAAAATGTTTTAACAACCTAATAGGCCTGAAAATAAGCTGGTTCCATTTGGAGATTAACTATGATACTGGAATCAAGCACCTGCTCCAAGAAACATTGGCCTATGGCGCAATATTGTGGACAAATATATCAATCACACACAACAGGATTTTTTTTTTGTCTCAAATAATATTTGACTACATATTTGACCATGGCTGGCATGATTTGCCATTGGTAGTGCTAATAAAACAAACACACTCCAAACTTTTGTTTTATAGTGCACTATAAGATCTGCAAAAGGCCAAGTTAAATATAAGGTATCATCCTTTGTGTTTGGACATCAATAACTAAAATATTTGGAAAGACTTACTCAACATAAAGGAAAGCTTAGCCTTCAATGTTGAAGGTCATCATTTGCAGCTGTGTTTATCTTTGCCACCCTTAACACTTTAACTCCCATGATCTGATTGTTAATTCTCCCCTGTAGCTGCTACACATTCCCTTGTAAATTAGTTATGAGAACTTGGTGCTGGATCAAGATAGCAGCTTCTACCTGATAAGTTTGAATATTCTCATAACCTGTTTGCTGAACAATGTATGGATATTAAAGGGATAAGTTTCATGTTAATCACTTCTGGGAGTTAAAGGGTTAATCTTCCTCTCCTTCCAGAACCTCACTCCCGCAGTTCCCTGCAGCACATTGACATTAATTTTTTTCATTATTGTTTTTTTACTCATGCGGTGTACCTTGCCAAAGAAAAGGGCAGCTTATAGTCTTCCTTATGACAGTATGCATATTCTCCTCACTGTAGTCTATACATTCCTGATGGTACTGACAAGGAGAATATGCGCAATGATCAACAGCATTATTAACTGGATATCATTTAATGTATTCTTATGACCTTCCTGTATAATTTCATCTTGATTCTGCTGAGAAAAATCAGTATGATAATCTCAAGGTTAATATTTTTGGCTATAATGATATGTTTACCTCTTTTATAGTGTTTGTCAAGTCTAGCAAACAATTTTTTCAAGCTCTTACTCTATGAAAAGGTAAAACAAAAGGGCACTAAAAATGACTCCAAAAGTTGTCATCATGCTTTACTGTCTAGTAATTCGCCTATCATTTTGAAAGCTTCAACTTCCGCCCCCTAGGCAATCCATGGACATTTCACTGTCTTGTGTGCCCTGGGGATGGGGAACTTGAACCAGAAGTGTCAAGTCTTTCCAGTGGAACTCCAATTACAAGAGTTATATCTTTAAATATGGAGGTACTTAAGCTACTAAGGTCTCGGTTTTAAAGTTCGGTCAATAGGCAGAAAGCCATGGTCCCTGATTTTGCCTTCT
>OZ034738.1:8030826-8053326 GCA_964027065.1 Pocillopora grandis | reverse complement strand
ACTCCAGCGGACAATTTATTGTAACAGACTTGCATTACGTGAAGGTGTTTGACAACAGAGGCAATTTTGTGAAACAATCGAGTCTCTCTACCGATGAAGTAAATACAATACATGCTCGTGAAGTTGCCACAGACATGAGCGACAACATCTTCGTGCTGACCAAACTGGTGAAGCCTGGGACTGAGTTATCTTATTGGGTTTATTATAAACTTACTAAAACCGCTGACCTGCATCACAAGTTTCGTCTGAGGGGAGAGGGCTTAAGCTTGTACTTAGGACTGTCAATCAGTGATAAAGGGAAAGTGGTGACCTTGCGGTACTGGGATTTAGTGGAGGAATATAACACTGATGGAGAGTTTGTTCGCAGTTTTGAACTAGGAATAATAAGGTCAGCGAAGGATTTCATAGTTACTAATGATGGCCGTGTTATGGTAGCAGATCAAGTTGACCACTGTGTTCACATATTCGGTGAATCCGGCGACTATCTTGACAAGTTCAAACTACAACGAATTGACTATGATTACACAAGCATTACATTTCACCGAGCAGGTGAACAAGTCGTCGTTGCTGGTACTCGAGAGGAAAAACTCCTGCAGTTTGAAATATACAGTAAAGATGGTGAGTTTGTGTACTATGCAGAAATCGCAATTGATGGTGGGATCCATCTTGTGAGAAGGATAACGATGACAACCAAGGGACGCATTGCTTGTGTAAGGTAATCATTTTTTGAAGAGGGTTGTAAAGGGGAGCTCCAAAAAGAAGAAAAATTTGATAAACAACGTTAAGATTCACATTTCTCTAAAAGGAAAAATTCACAGTTCACATGGTCTTAATTTCATATTGTTACAAGTCATGAAAAGTAAAAAGTCACTTGTTTAATCCTGCATCATCCAAAAGCCTCTCTTTGAACTGCTGGTTTTGATGGTTTCTTGTTTTTCTAAATTGTTCAGTTATCTTTTTTGGCTGAACTCATTCGTAAGAAGTAGTTTATTTCCATATTTCCTTTTTGACATTGAATTTCCAAAGTGTACGTAGCTTTTATGAAGATTTTGAAAGATTATATGAAGTGTTAGTTTTGATTGTGATGACTTTAATGACAGAACATTTAGTTTCCTTCTTAGTATGTAAACGAACAGTCACATGTATTTGAAACATTTTATTTACATGTAAATATTGCGTAGTAAGGTTTCTTTTTGGAGGGAGGGGTGGGAAGGATTTGCAGAACCTTGGGATGACATTGATTTTATTTCCTGATTTAACTCTTGGCTAGGTTGGTTGGTTTTGACTTTGCCTCTCGATGCATTACAAGTTTTCTATTGTTTCATGTTTTATTATAGGCTGTTTGTCCTATATCTTTATACATTGAAATTATTTTATTTTCAAATAGTGAACGTTTTAGCCAAAATTTAATGCATTTTATTGCAAATTGTAGTTAGAAATTTCTATAAGAATTATTGTTTTGTTAAAAAAAACTTGTTTGATTTGTAAAATACCAAAACTGGGTATCAAGCTGAACATAATCAACTAGCCAATACAAACTTGTTCACTTAATTCATAGGGAAACCCTTTCAGAGTTTCATTTCATGCATGGATTTATTGAAAGGAATGATAGAAAATTGAAGAAGTATGGTTTTAGCAGAAAAAATTTAAAAAACCAGTTCAGTTAATGTGGCCTGTCATTCCTGTTTATTCCTTTGGTAATGTATTAAAACAATTTTTACTCAAATCCCTGCCATTTTTAGGATGTTTATTAGTCATTGCACAATAGAGAATTATCTAGTTACTGTGCATGTGCAAAATATCCAATTCAAATTTCAATTTTCTGAGCTATTTTTTCCTGTTCTAGAACATATTTCAAGAAGACTCTTCACTTTGCCTTTAGCAGCACATATTTTGAGCTCTGTGTGATACTGTAAGACTGTGATTATCATTCACTTACCAGGCAATCAATGTTACAAGTAAACAAGTTACTTTGTTAGTATTATTAGTAGTCTGATTAGTATACTTATTTTATGGAAAATGCTGAACAACTTTTAATCCTTTAAATCCCACAATCTGATAGTAACTTCTCCTCTCTAGCCACCACACATTTCCTTGTAAATAAGTTAGGAGAATTTGGTGTTAGATCGAGATAACTTCTTCTTGATAAGTTTGAGTATTCTGATGACCTGATTGCTGTTAGATAATGTTTAGATATTATAGGGAGAAGTTACATGTTAATCACTTTGGGGGTTAAAGGGTTAACAGAAATTATTTGGATTTCAGTGCGGCTTAATATGCCCACTTCAATTATTGAACAGTTTCATTCCTAAGCAATATCACTTTCAATTGATTAATAGAGTCTATTAAACCTACATTGTGGCAACTTAATACTCACTGAGGTTTAGTTAAATTGAAATTCCTAAAGATTGGATTTGTTTATCATGATGTCTTCACTATTCCTTACAAAGCATTATTTTTGTATACAGTATATAGCAATAGCATTGTTGTGCATTACAATTTTCCTAATGTGTTTTTTGTATCTACAGCTCTAAGCTGATTCAGTAGGTTTAATTAGAAGAGTTATTGAGTTACTTTTTTACTACTAACAATGCTTTAAAACTGTAAAGTAACTTAGCGGGGGTGAATTGGTTTGCAGATATTTGGATTTAGGTTTTATAACTCACTCATTGCCAATTTTATGCAATATTTTGTATATTTGAAACACTTGCTTTGAGTTCTAGACTCGATGCATTTGATAATATGGAGCGTGGATAGGAGATAAGTCAGTAAGGTAAATTATCAGAAGGATTCATGAATAATTTATTTTACTTTTATTATTCAGTAGAACAATGCTTGAAAACTACAGACCATAATGTAGAGGGGGTGGATAGGTTTGGAGATATTTGGGTGTAGGAACTTACATGCTGCAGATTTTTTCAACACTGTGTTGGTGGTCATTCCAACAGATTTTAAAGATAACATTGATCATGGATCACCTGTTTGTCAGCATGGATTCCAGATTTAATTTGTTTTTTAATGTAGATTGATCAATGACACACTGTTGGTCTCCGGTACACATAAGTCTGTTTATTGATCTAATTTTTGTTGACTTAATTTTTCCAGTTTTCATTATTCAGGGAAACTTGAAAAAAACATTGTCAATTTATAGACCCTGACAGCAGAGTAGTTCAGTTTGTAATAAGCCATAAGGCTACTTTTTCAAATACCAAAATGGAAAGAAAACTTGAGATAAAATCTTATTACTATAGGAGAAAAAAAAGAGACGCAACCACATTGCACACTTCTGGAAGTTTCACAGATCTGACTTTCATTTTTACTAACAACAAGATAAACAGTTTAGGTAAAAAATATGACAGAATTTTGAGGCTGCATAGCCCTATTTACCCCATTTTCTCCCTCTTAGTGAAGTTTAACCTAGACAGAATTTCTCCTTACAATATCAATACCATATCAACCAGATAAGTGATGAGAATAAAGAAATATATCAATTTGGGGATAATTTGTTGATCCAATACTTAGTTCTCTGAATTAATATTATAAAAACTGTATGGTTGACAGTAAGGAGAATTACAAATTTGGTCTTGGAGTTTAAGGGTTAAGTTTGTTTTCTATTAAAGTGTTAAAATGTATAACCACATTTTGAAATAAATATTGCACATGTGTGATTTTGATTAAGTTCTGGTTGTGCTTTTTTTTTGTCCTGATTGTGTTTTACTTTCTTCGTGCATTTGTGGAAATTTTTATCCTCAGTGATGGATGATAATAGTAAGGAGTATACAATAGAACTGCACAAAAAGTAGGTGTGCAAAAACTTATGGGTCAGGCTTTCTACCTAACAACTGTCAATGCTTTTTTTTTATTTTACCAACTCAGTAAAAATGTTTGCAACAACCAAATAGGCCTGAAAATACACTGGTTTCATTTGGAGATTAACTATGATACTGGAATCAAGCACCCTGCTTGAGAAAACATTGGCCTATGGTGCTGTATCATGGACAAATATATTAATCCCACAATGGGATTTTTTTTGTCTCTCAAATAATATTTGACTACATTTTTGACCATGGCTGGTATGATTTGCCATTGGATGTGCTAATAAAACAAACACACTCCAAACGTTTGTTTTATAGTGCACTATAAGATCTGCAAAAGGCCAAGTTTAATATTAAGGTAACATTCTTTGTGTTCGGACATCAATAACAATGTTTGGAAACACTTACTTAACATAAAGGAAAGTTTAGCCTTCAAGGTTGAAGGTCATCATTTGCAGCTGTGTTTATCTTTGCCACCCTTAACCCTCTAACTCCCGAGACCTGATTGTAAATTCTCCCCTCTAGCTGCTACACATTTCAATATTCTTGTTACTTGTTGACTGAATAATATACGGATATTAAAGGGAAAGTTTCATGTTAATCACTTCTGACAGTTAAAGGGTTAACTTTTCACACTTTGCAGCACCTCACTCCCACAGCTCCCTGCAGCATGCTGACATCAATTTTTTTTTACTGGTGCAGTGTACCTTGCCAAACAGAAAGGCAGCCCATAGTCTACCTAAAAATAGTATGCATATTCTCCCAACTGTAGTCTATACATTCCTGATGGTACTGACAAGGAGAATATGCACATTGATCAACAGCTTCATTAATTAGATATCATTTCTTACATTCTTATGACCTTACTGTTTAATTTCATCAGGATTCTGTTGAGAAAAATTAGATCAATACTCTCAAGAGTTAGTCTTTTTGGCTATATCAATATATTTACCTCTCTTATAGTGTTTTTCTCATCTAGCAAACAATTTTTTCATGCTCTTACTCTATGAGGAGGAAAAACAAAAGGGCACCAAAAATGACAAATTATCACCATGCATAACTGTATGGTAATGCACCTTTCATCTTGAAAGCTTTAACTTTCACCCCTTGGAAAATCCATAGATGTTTCACAGTTTTTTATTCCCCAGGGGTGGGAAACTTAAACCAGAAGTGTCAAGTCTTTCCAGCGGAACTCCCTATACAAGAATTATATCTCTAACCCTTTACGCCCAAACATGAGTACCCATATTCTCCATACTGGTCTTAATACATTTCCTAATGTGCTGACAAGGAGAATTTGTTTAACAATCAATTGGTTCTTCTGTTAATTATCATTTCCTCTATTCTTATGACCTTGATGTTTGATTCATGGGTGAAATTGAATGGAGAAATTAGATGCTGGTCACTCAGGCATTAAAGGGTTAAATATAGAGGTATTCAAGATCAACAGTTCACTTTCATGAGTGAATGGCTCAACAAAAGGACTACAAGGTCTAGGTTATGCAGAAAGTCCAAGGTCCCTGATTTTGCCTTCTACAAAAACATTGGGTAGGGCATTTTTGACCACAAGTTTTTCCTTGGTGTGTGTGGGAATTTCAACAAACTAATTTACAAAAGTTCAAATGCCCAGAGTGAAGGGGTGTCCAGTCCAGGAAGGGGGGGGGGGGGGGGGGGGAAATAAGCTGGAAGGAGGGTGTTGAAGCTTTGAATTGTTTGAAGCATAAGTACAGGCATACATTGGCCACAACGTGAAAAAAATCTCATTGTCTATGCAAGTGAAGCTTGACCTACATTTTCAACAGTTAAATTATGCTGATAGTCATTGCACAATAGAGAATTATCTAGTTATTGTGGATGTGCAGAATTTTCCAGTCAAATTTCAATTTTCTGAGCTATTTTTTGTTTTGCTTATGAAGTTTATTCTCCTGTTACTACTAGAACATCTTTCAAGAAGACTCTTCACTTTGCCTTTAGCAGCACCTATTTTGAGCTCTGTGTGATACTATAAGACTGTGATTATCATTCACTTACCAGGTGATCAATGTTACAAGTAAACAAGTTACTTTGTTATTATTATTAGTAGTCTGATTAGTATACTTATATTATGGAAAATGCTGAACAACTTTTAACCCTTTAAATCCCACAATCTGATAGTAAATTCTCTTCTCTTGCCCCCACACATTTCCTTGTGAATAAGTTAGGAGAATTTGGTGTGAGATTGAGATAACGAATTCTACCTGATAAGTTTGAGTATTCTCATGACCTGTTTGCTGTCAGATAATGTTTAGATTAGGGAGAAGTTACATGTTAATCTTTTTGGGAGTTAATTAGGGTTAAGAGAAATTTTTTAGATTTCAGTGTGGCTTAATATAAAACACATGTTCTCTCTTGTCCGTTCAGTTTTTGATGTTAATAGTCCGTGCACGTGTCAATTGTTAGGTCGTGTCCCTGTCATTGATTTTTAGTTATCTAGCACTTTTTCCCTGTAAGTTTTTACATTTTCCATTTTTTTTTTTTTTTTTTTTTTTTTTTTCGTTTTTATTAAGGGTAGTGCCCCACATGGGACTCCATGTCCCGTTTGCACTGTCCCTTTTGGTGTATGTCTATCCATTTTTTGTCTCTTTCCTTGTATATGTATTCATTTTGAGCTTGTAGACGTACCCAATAAAGCTGTTAAAAAAAAAAAAAAAAAATATGCCCACCTCAACTATTGAACAGTTTCATTCCTAAGTGATACCACTTTCAATTGATTAATCAAGTTTATTAAACCTACATTGTGGCAACTTAATAACATTTGTTGAGGTTAAGTTAAATTGAAATTCCTAAAAATAGGATTTGTTTATTATGATTTTTTTTGGTATTCCTTACAAAGCATTATATTTGTATGCAGTATAGTGATAGTAATGTTGTGCATTACAATTTTTGTAACGTGTGTTTTTTGTATCTACAGCTCTAAGCTGATTCAGTAGGTTTAATTAGAAGAATTCTCAAGTCACTTTTTTTACAAAGTGTGACAATTTAAAACTGTAAAGTAATTTAGAGGGGGTGAATTGGTTTGCAGATATTGGGATTTGGGTTTTATAACTTACTCATTGCCAATTTTATGCAATATTTCGTAGACTTGAAACACTTGACATGGATTGTAGACCAATTTGTTTAGTAGAGTGGAGTGTAGATAGGAGGTAAGTCAGTAAGGTAAATTATTAAAAGGATTCATGAATAATTTCTTTTTATGTTATTTAGTATAACAATGCTTGAAAACTATAGACTATAAATAGAGGGGGTGGATAGGTCTGCAGATATTTGGATTTGGGTTTAAGAACTCACATGCTGTAGATTTTTTCAGAACACAGTGTTGATGGTCATTCCAACAGATTTTTAAGCTAACAGTTGATCATGGATCACCTGTTTGTCAGCATGGATTCCAGATTCAATCTGTTTTTTTGTGTAGACTGATAAATGACATATTGTTGTTCTCCAGTTCACTTAACCCTTTATACCCTAATATTAGAATGCATATTCTCCACACTGTTCTTTATGCATTTCCTAAGGTGCTGAAAAGGAGAATTTGTTTGCCAATCAAAATGTTCCTTCCCTGGTGACCATTTCCTTTATTCTCATGACCTTAATGTGTGATTCAGGGGTGATATTGTAGGGAGAAATTAGATGCTAATCACTCTCAGGGTCTAAAAGGTTAAGTCTGTTTATTAATTTAATTTTGTTGACTTAGAAAAATACTTTTCAGTATTAAGAGAAACTTGAAAACAACATATTCAACTTATAGACCCAGACAGCAAAATAGTTCAGTTTGTTATTAGCTGTAAGGCTACTTTTTCAAATACCAATATTGAAAGAAAACTTTGGGTAAAATCTTATTGCAGTAGAAGAAAGAGAAGAGACACAACCACATCATGCACTTCTAGAAGTTTCACAGATCTGACTTTTATTTTAATAAAAATTCGATAAATAGGTTAGGTAAAAAACATGGCAGAATTTTGGGGTTGCATACTTCTATTCACCACCTTCTTCCCTCTTAGTTAAGTTTAACCCTTTAACTCCCATGAGTGACTAAGACAGAATTTCTCCTTACAATGTCAATACAATATCAACCAGATGAGTAATGAGAATAAATAAATATATCGATGTAGGCATAATTAGTTGATCCAATACTCAATTCTCTGTACTAACATTATAAGAACTGTATGGTTGACAGTAAGGAGAATTACAAATTTGGTCTGGGAGTTAAAGGATTAAGTATGTTTTGTATTAAAGTGTTAAAATGTATAACCAAATTTTGAAATAAATGTTACACAAGTGTGATTTTGATTAAATTCTGGTTGTGCTTTTTTTTGTCCTGATTTTATGTTTTATTTTCTTCATGCATTTGTGGACAGTTTTATTTTCAGTGATGGATAGTAATAGGTAAGGAGGATACAATAGAACTGCACAAAAGGTAGGTGTGCAAAAAAAACTTGTGGGTCAGGCTTTCCCCCTAACAACTGTCACTGCTGTTTTTTTACCAACTCAGTAAAAATGTTTGCAACAACCAAATAGGCCTGAAAATGGTCTGGTTCGGTCCATTTGTGAGATAACATGGTAACTATGATATTAGAATCAAACATGGGCCTGCTCAAAGTAACATTGACCTCTGGCACAGTATTGTGGGCAAATATATCAATCACTCAACAGGATTTTTTTCATCTCTCAAATAATATTTGACTACATTTTCTACCATGGTTGGTTTGAGTTGCCATTAGAAATGCTAATAAAAAACACACCCCAAACTTTTGTTTTATAGTGCACTTTAAGATCTGCAAAAGGCTAAGTTAATTTTGAGGTAACATCCTTTGTGTTTGGACATCAATAACTAAAATATTGGGAAAGACTTACTCAATGTAAAGGAAAGTTTAGCCTACAAGGTTGAAGGTCAACATTTGCAGCTGTGTTTATCTTTGCCACCCTTAACTCTCTAACTCCCCAAGATCTGATTGTAAATTCTCCCCTCTAGCTGCTACACATTTCCTTGTAAATTAGTTATGAGAACTTGGTGCTAGATCAAGAGAGCAGCTTCTACCTGATAAGTTTGAATATTCTCATCCCCTGTCTGCTGAATGATGTGGGATATTTAAGGAAAAGTTTCATGTTAATTACTCCTGGGAGTTTAAGGGTTAACTTTTCACACTTTGCAGTGCCTCACTCCCACAGCTACCTGCAGCATGCTGACATCAATTTTTTTTCACTACTTTTTTTTTTAACTGGTGCAGTGTACCTTGCCAAACAGAAGGGTGGCCCATAGTCTACCTAAAAACAGTATGCATATTCTCCCAACTGTAGTCTATACATTCCTGATGGTACTGACAAGGAGAATATGCACAATGATCAACAGCTTCATTAATTAGATATCATTTCTTACATTCTTATGACCTTACTGTTTAGTTTCATCATGATTCTGTTGAGAAAAATTAGATCAATACTCCCAAGGGTTAATCTTTTTGGCCATATCGATATATTTACCTCTTTTATAGTGTTCAAATTGTTTGAAGCTTAAGTACAAGCATATGTTGACCAGCTTCAAATTTCTGCTTACAGTTATAACGCTGAATCACTGGTTATTAAAGTTCATGAGAAGAAAAGAAATGAGCACCAACCAAGGGAGCTTTGATTGTTCAGTCAATTCTCCTTGTCAATTTCAGAGGGAAAGTATAGACAAGAGTAAGGAGAATAAGAATACTGATGTTAGGATGTAAAAAGGTTAAAAGACAACTGTCCATCAATAACAACCATGGCCATACAACAACCATTTTATGGGAGCTAATTATTCTTTAGTTGTACCTTTTTTTCCGTTTGTTTTGCCATTAAAACGCAAAAAGAACTCGGTCAACATCTAGCCATCTCGACCAAAAAAGCTTGGCTAATAACACATATATTCCATATATCAACGAGAAATGTCGATGGAATTCATGGCGCATCTTTTCTGTAGTTTCTTCAGTAAGATTTCCGTGTAACCTCATACTATTCTACATAAAAGCCGTAGTAACAGTGGTAAAATATTAGCTATGGTTACGCAACTGCCTTTTTTCATCCATTGCTGTAAGCATAATGAATTTTGGAGCTATGCGGAATTAATCTCGCCGGATTTGACTTCATCGAAGGTTAGAGAGTGAGTGATGTTTCTTTTCTCTTTGGGACACGTGATTCATTAAGATATCATTAAGAAGAGTTTCGCGGCCTCCGCGATAAAGCTAGGAATGTGCATTTCCCGGAATTACTGTGACGTGTGTTATTGTTTTACGTCACCTGTTGGAGCACGGGGAATCCCCGGGTGAAGAGTAACGGAAGGAAAGTTCTGATGTAAGGCAGACGATGACGGAAAATACCTTCGAGTCCCTCTTGAGTGGCAGAGTAGACAAACAGTGTCTCCATCAGCGTTTAGCAGAGTTCCAAAATGTCTCTTTCTTCTGAATTAGAAGAACTGAATTGTATTTAGCCGGTTAGAAATAAAAGGCATTTTTTCTCAACCACAGTGAGTTTCAATTGTGTTTGCCCTCATGTAAATGCCTTTGATAATTTTACCGGTGTCACCAATCTGCCTATGGGATATACAGTTTCACAGATATAATCGATTACACTTTTTATCGATCGTGAAATGGGTAATTTTAAGATCTTTCATGTAAGTAAAGTTTGGAAAGAAGAACCATTTCAAATTCCAAGCTACGGGCTTTGAAGGACTTTGAATTTCTCTTACAGTCCTGTGAGCGTTCAAAAAGCCCCATTGTCTGCCAAAGGTCATGAGCGATCGTGTTGCTTTGCTTGCACTCTTCAGTTCTCCATTTCTCTGTTATGTTATCTTCGTTTCCTCAGGAAATTTCAGTGTCTTTAGTTATAGTATAGATGGTGTTCCTGTCTTCTTTCCTCTTGTAAATGTAATCCAAATGGGCTGGTATCGTGTTCGTTTGTGTAAGAAGAGGAAAGTTTTTAAGCAGGACAAATATCAATCTAATCCTTAACGACCACCTCTCTATGAGTTTTCTCATACAGCCGGTGTGGATGAATCTTTAGGGAACATTAAAACGAACTTGAAATGACAATAGAATCAAGAATTCCTTGTACACTTACTCCTCAAGAAAGTGACCAGGGAAAGAAGGGAAGTCCATATTCGTGAAGAGATGCTCAATCGGTATATTGGTCAAGGGTGTGGCAGCTGATTCGGAGAGGGTGCAGATGAGGGGTAAATGACATGAACGTCTCTCCTTCTGTCTTTCGTGTAGTATGCAAAATGGTAAAAGGTGACATTAAAACCTCTCCCCTATTTTGAATAAGGAGGAATTCGTTGAACGATTAAGGCCTAGGGAAGCAAACAGGCTCTGGGTCTGAGAAATGGTGAAAGTTTTTGCGATGAAATGATCTGATTTCAGCTGTTCTAATTTTGGAAATCTCTCGCCAAACTTAATGAGGAAATTTTGGCCAGTATAAAAGGGGAGCGTTGGACAAAAACAGGCTCTGTGCCAACAGGTAGAATTGCGACAGGTGGAAATGTAGAAGAGAAAGACAGTGGCCACAGTTGCAAAGTAGAGACGCTCTTTTTAGGAAAGAAATCTAGCGAGAACTTAGGTTGTTTCATACAGGTTTTTGAGAAAAAGCTAAGCTTAGATAACATTACCTCACGTTTAATTCAAGATGGAGTCCCGGTTGTTTCGAAGTGCGCCTCCCACATAATCAATCTTTTAACTGCATCTGAAGTGGCGCCAAACAAGGCATGACTCTGGTGATGGTCCCTTCGAAAAAACTAAAAATATGCTGACTATGCTAGCAGTGATACTTTTATAAAGAGAGTAACTGGCTTCTCACAAAACTACGTGAGGTGATCGCCGATTAAACGACAGATAACGACAGATAACTCCAGATAACGTGACAAATACTTTCTCTATAATCCAGACGTAAACACGCCATGATACAAAAAAACGACTAACCATAATTCGTAGCGAATCTTAATTTCTCTTAATCCTTCAACTTCCAGAAGTGATTAAAATGTAACTTCTCCCCACAATATCCATACACCATCCAACAAAAAGGTAATGAGATTACTCAAACCATATCAAACTCTTTCCCCAGCGCGACGAACATTTGTTTTTCTCGGTTCCAGGTGTACGCGACCACTAACCCTAAGTAATGCGCGTGCTCTCCGTTACGAATTTTCAAAATGGCGGACAGGCTAAAGAGGGAAATAAAAAAAGCAAAGCGATTTTGCAATAAATACTTAACATACACCCCCGTTAGAAAGGCGAATCCACGATAGAAAGATACAAAACTGTATGATATTGAGATCAGGGAGGTTGACAAAATCAACAAGAGAGGTTGAAAATTCATTACGTTGGCTATAGCACATGCTTCGATGAATGGACACCTTTCAGGGCCGATAGAGGATCTGGATATTTTCCGTTTGTTCGCAGCGAAAAGCTGTTCATTCCCTCGGAAAACTCTCTAGAGGATAGAAAAGAATCGTTCCATGGCCAACTTGCTCGTGAAATAAAGAAAAAGCTTTGGTCTGGACGGCGAGAGGACCCTGATATAAACATAGACCTTAATGTTGACCAAGATATTTTCATGGAAGGTCTTGGGAGTGTTTTGCCCGGCGTTCTTCAAAGAGGGAAGATGGTTTACCAATTGGAGTCAAATAGGGTGCTTGATTCATATCTGGGGCTGAAGTGGGATGAAAGAATTTTAAATGTAGCCTATGTAATTCCAGGAACTATTAAGTATTGGCTGGGACAAAGAAGTCCAATCATTGAATACAAGCTCATCGTTGTAGGTGTTCTTAACCCTTTCATAACCTGCTGCCTCCAGGAACTGAATCCTGTTTTTCTTCAGAAACAGTTGTTTGAGGGCATCAACCCCTTTGTGATTTGTGGATCTGAAGAAATCTTTAGAAGCTCTACTATTGTATTTTTCCAAGCCTTGCTGTGTGTAATATGCTATGTTCTGATAAAGCGACAGGAACTCAGGAACATGATAACATAGTGCATGCATGTAGGGAGTGACATCTTTTGCTTGGTAAACTTTGAGAAAGTGCTCAAACCATGATTTGATATTTCTTTGCAGTTCAAGAATACCCTCTTCAGATGTAAAATCTAGCTTCAAATCACCAATTATGTCCATAAATTTAGCCCATATCACTTTTATGTCTTTGTTTTGACTGCAATGAGGGACAAGCATAGGTCGGAATGTTTATATTCTGAAATAGTTTCAACTTTTCTGGTTCAGTAAGATCTCTATATTCCAGCTTTTTGCTCTCTTTGTTGATTCTAAAATTAAAAGTGATTCCCATACTTTTGATAAATTATTCATAACATGCCATGTGTTTTATATTTATCCCTTGGGAATCCATCAGAGGTTTTTTTTTTCTCAATAGCATCACTTCTTCTCAGCTCTCTTATGAACAAGTCAATCAGAACATCTGAAATCCTCAGAAAAAAAATGTAATGTATCTATGATGACATGGTCCATAGGTATAAAATCAAATAATGGTTGTGCCTTACAGTTTAATTTCTTTCCAGTGGAAAACCTTGCTATTTCAGTGACAGTTCTAGCACCAAGTTTGGGGTCATTAATTGACCATGTTTTGCTTGTGTCCCACCGTTGCTCCCCGGGACACTTGCACCACACACAAGCATAATCCTCATTTGCCCTGCCTAAATCACATACCAGTGCTAAAAATTTCAAATCTCCACCTAAAAAGTATTCAATTTTATAGGTGCAATTATTTGCACTTATCTCCTTTAAGTTTGACATTTCCATTCAAAGGTCTGCCAGGCTGTCTCTCAGTTTATCATATGTCTCTGTAGTTTTTATAACAGCAAGTATATAATTTCCCTTCATACCCATTGCCACATCCTTTTCATGGAGAATAGTAAAAGTGAAGTTGACAACTGTAAGCCCCTTTCCAATATTTGTACCATCACCACTAAGCTTGATCTTAATAGTTTCTCCATCATTGATTTCTCCATTCTTCTGAAACCTAACAATGTGCTCTTGCAAGCTTTCTGCAAATCCTAACTGAACACCTTCAGCATCTCCTGGTGTTGGTTTCAAGTTCCATTCACTGTTTGGCTCATTAATTTGCTTCTTGATGGAATATATATTGGGGAGATCATTAGCCTTAATGGCAATTTCATGCCAGGCCTCATTTGAAATAATGAATTTATCTTTGAGGTAGAGCCACATATTTATGTTATCAATGTCATCATTATTAAGGGCCTTTGGGTCAGACTCTGTAAATGGCAGCTCTCCCTCTCCAAAAAGATTGAAAGTTTCATATTGATTAGTCTCAGTGTTGAGGACTTCAATTTTGGTTGCAACAAAATTGTACAGCCCAAGAAAGGTGAGTGTAGTTTAGCACTCCTCCTTCAGTTGGTTTTTAATTCTCTTTTGATGGTGCTTAGAATAGTCATTAAACTTCTTCTTAGCTGGGCCTCTACCTTTTTTCCCATTTGTTATCAATTTTTTGGCCAACTGAATAAATTTTTTATTGTAGAAGGTCCCTTTCTTCTCAGCTTTCTCGAGAGCTTCTCGGGCTTTTTTATCCACTCGCAATCGCTTTGCCTTCTCCTGTACCAACGATTCTTCTAATTTTATTTTTCCTCCCCTCAACTGGCTGTTCTCATCTTTAAGCTGATGTACATCAACCTCGTTGTAATACACCCTAAATCGATACCGAGGGCCCGTTTCTAAATTGCTAAGAAGTGCATTTAATTGCCACGATTACTAGCTTTCTTGACAGCTTTCTGAAAACAGACTATTTTCTTTCTGAAGACTTCTGATATATGGCTATTGATTATTATACCTCGTATACCTGATTGCTCAAACACTTTGTTTACAATTATTGAAATGACCGACTCATGATTTTCTCTGAAAACTTCTTTGCTTTGAAATAGTATAGATTAGTAAGCTAAAACGAAAAATTAATTAGGGAAGTTTACGAAAAATCCAGCGAACAAGCTTAAAAAAGGCATTTATTTAGACTTCATACTGCGATGAACTTTGCAAATATTACTTGTTTATCTCGTAAGTAAACAATGGCAGATTAATTCCGGAAGTGCTTTCTGAGTTTCCCGATCCCTCTCCTACTGCTCTCACGCTCACAAAACAGGAAAAAATCAAAAGGAGGAAGATACAGCTGTTTTGAAACGCCATTTGACGGGGGTAAATCTGCTTTTTGTTCGACACTTTACATATCAAAACAAAGGAAATTTGTTCCTCTTTTTGATTCTGGCGGTACATTTTTAAATTGCGCTTGCGTAAAAGGGATATCGCCCGAGACGCTTCGCTCGGTTGTGTTTTGAACAAAAACGCCTTGTTAATTTCACGCAACCGCTCGGGGAAAAGGTTAAAATGACGAGGGAAAAACTTTACCTTCAAGTTAGAAAATTAGCGAAATAGGAAGCCACAGTATTATAGTTTAATATTTCAGAGGTACATTGAGTGCTTTTTCCGTAGAGAATCCGCACGATGGTAAAATGTTCGAAAATTACACTCGATTTGAGTGGGGCGTTAAAGTGGGCGTGGTCACTATATTCCTATTAAGACTATTTGTAGCCCGTGAGTTTGATATGTATCAGTTAGAGGTTGTTAACATGATACAACGCCTAATTCTTGTAATTTATTTACAAGTAAATGTGTAACAGCTGATGGGGGAATTAACAATCAAATCTTAAGGGTTAAAGGAAAACGCTACACTGCAGACATGTTTTCCGTATTTTTAATAAGACTTTGGCCCGCTCTCCTCACAAAATCGTGGAGGAATTACCGGAATGTGGTAATCCATCAACAATCTCAATTCCAGCCGATTAAAGGAATACCTAGACTTAAATTTCAAAGCTCGTCTATTTTTGTATACTCCGGATCACACTTATTCAAGAAATCCTAATACAGCTAAAAAGAAAAAATCAATATGAGTTTAAATGACAATTGAATAAAATTTTTAACTAGAACTGTAAGGGAACTAGTTTCAAGCATTGAATTTTTTCGAACAAAGCAGGAGAGGTGAAACAAGAGAAAGACGTTCTAGAGGTCAACAGTTGTTTTAGTAGTCATTATATCCTGTTTATTTGATACAAGCAGAAACATCTTGCTTTTCTGTCAATCATGCTGGCAAGGATTTCTTTAGGTATAACCTTAAGGTGAAAGAAGGAAAATTTGGAACGGACGGGACTAACGGCAGACGTATGGACTCGTTACTACAACAACAATGAAGAAGTCAAAAGAAAACAAGACACAGCCGGCAAAGTTTGGACGTAATCCTGTGGTGCAGATGGTCAAAACCTTATTTTCTGATAGCCTTTTGCGGTAAATAATTAAAAACTTTTGAGACAAATAAAGCAACAACTCCAACAACAAAGGAAAACACCAAAATCCGACTTGAACTGTGTGTGTGTATTTTACCCCACTCGACATCTGTCCGACATGTTTAATATCTAGATTGGGTTTAGAATTGAATTGTTTCTCCACTGGCAAAAAGTAGAATTGAGTCAACTGACGACTCAAGTAGCCCAGGTTCACACGATGAGTCTCTTTAATCCGATCTAGACACTAAAAACGAGCTAAACGGCTGAAAAGCAGTCTACAAACCCACCCAATTATTTTAAGGAGTTTGTTTCTATTCAACACTCAGATATTTGGGTTAAGAATGCGACCGCTTATTACCACACAAATCCTTGCCACTGGTACTTTTTCCAAGATAACAACTATTTCAGTGAAGACAGCTCGTTGTTCATGGTTGGGTAACCTGTGTTGACGATAATGTTGGTCAGTATCAAGTTAGTTTGCTACACCTCTGTCCATCCCAACCAAGTCCAGTATAAAGGGGCAAGTTTTTAAAGAACGTGTGGTGCTGCGTCGGTGGGAGAGTAACTCCAGTATAGCTGCTGAGCATCGCACGTGACAAAGTGAAGTACCAGAGGTGCCAAAGCCCATTCCAGTTGTTAAATTAATCATTTTTTAGTTTTTTCTCTTGGGAAAAAAAGAAATAACTCTACGTAAGTGGGTGGAGTGGTATATTGCTCGCACCAATCAAATTGCCGCATTTGGGTATGTATCTCGCACGAATTAGATTTCCGCATAAGGGTATGTATCTCGCACCAGTTATATCATAGCATTTGGATATCTTACACCAATCACATCGTTTAGTAATTATTTTCTTACAAATGGTGTCATGAAATCAGGGGCTGTGCACAAAGAACGACATCAAACAAAAATTTTGGGCTCATTTGATAAGTGTAATGATATTTGTGTTTGCTCGGAAGTATTTAGACAATAGAGACAGTAGACCACAAAATACCTGTGTGAGTTCAGATGAATTAAGTTCTTTTTTCCTTTTTTCCGTAGTCTCGTCCGTTTGAAAGTTATGCTCTTTTTCTGTTATGAAAATGAAAACATTAGGTACACAAAGTGTCCCATCTCAACCCGCCCAGTCGAAAAAATAACTCTTGCATGCTACGCATGCCTATTTTTAAGCTGCTACAGTTAAGACCTGATATGTGATATGTTATCTTACCACTCAACCAAAAAGAAATTTGATCAGAGGGCTAGAGTCTGAAAAACCATCTCTGTTACCGTAAAAATATTTTCCAAGGCTATCCTCTACTTTGCTTATCGGCTATGTCCTCGATAGTACCAACCTTGTTCGAAGCCACTATCGGTTTGTTAGTCAACAAAGGCAGAGATAAGGCCGCAGAGATTCTGAAAGATGGCGATGTAACAGATCAAAAATTCCGCTCCTTGATCGTCCGTGAAATATACGACATCAAGTCAAAGTTGGACGCATTATCGAGAAAAGACTTAGAAGCGAGTATCAGTTTCTTTGAGGAAGGAATCGCGTTGTTGTTTGAAGTGTTTGACACAGTAAAGTCTAGAAACGAGTGTGGTACGGCAACAGCAGAGGCAGCTTACGATGAAGCATTACATCTTGCTGCAGGAATCAGAAGGTTAAAGCTTACTGACCTGGACGATTCTGCTACAAGAAAGCTTTCCACTGCAAAGAAAAGATTTAAAGATGCTCGAAGGGAAGCAACGAGGGCCTTTAAAAACGAAGGCCTCAAAACATGTGACCGCATTCTGGCCATGAAGTATCGAGTAATGGCAACGATATTGGAAACAGTAGACAATCCCGCTGATGCAGTGGCACCATGTGGAGTATGTGTAAAGGAACTTAACAGTCTGCCAGCAGTACAGAATAGCTTTGACGTTCAGCTCAAGACAGGCATTCAGAAAGTGAGGGGTTTATTTAGTAAAGAGGAAAGAAGGGAAATAGTCTTCAATGTTTGTCATGTGAATCGCGTGATCTTTGATATCGCGCTCGCATTGGGGAGAGTTGACTTCTGCCCGAGTGTTGATATTGGAGGAAATAAAGTTATTCCATTGTGTGACGCGAGAGTAAAAGACTTGTTACTTGAGCATGGTAAAGAGTATTGTTGTATTCCACCAAGGTCATTTGGTCAGGAGGGTGAAGAGGAACACAAGCTGAAGAAACCGTGGGGTATCGCTACAAACTCCAGCGGAGAATTTATTGTAACCACAGGCGGCCCAAGCTCACGTCTCGAGAAAGCCAACGATGAATTCATGAACGCGTCACGCGTTGTGTGACTCGGTGTTAAGTTACGGGAGGAACCGTTGAAAATTTGAACACGTTATAAGGAATAGTATGGGGAACGAAATATGGTCGATTTACGATAAATATTTCGAAATATGAATATTTTACACGTAAAGTCAATAAAACTTACTCATGCCCTGTGTATCCGTCGTAGTTTCTGGCGATTTCTGCCGTTTTAAGCTTGCTTTACCATCACTGTTATCCATGTCAAAAGACGAAGTCTTCGTCTTCGAAGCGACAACATCTTCGTGCTGACCGTACTGGGGAAGCCTGGGATTGAGCTATCTTATTGGGTTTATAAACTTACTAAAACCGCTGACCTGTATCTCAAGTTTCGTCTGAGGGGAGAGAGTACACAAAGTACAGAGGACTGTCAGTCAGTGATAAAGGGAAAGTGGTGACCTTGCTGGGAGTGTATGAAGTAGAGGAATATGAAGTAGAGGAATATGACACTGATGGAGAGTTTGTTCGCAGTTTTACACAAAAAATAATGTTTGCGCATGATGTCACTGTTGCTAATGACGGCCGTGTTATGGTACTAGGTGGCTTCTATGTTCTCATATTCAGTGAATCCGGCGACTATCTTGAAAAGTTCAGACTGCAATTTTTGAATTTTAATTGTTTTTACACAAGTATTACATTTCACCGAGAAGGTGAACATGTCATCGTCAGTGGTTCTCGATTGGGAAACCTCCTGCGGGTTCAAATTTACAGTAGAGATGGTGAGTTTGTGCACTCTGCAAAAATCCCAATTGGTAGAGGGATCCGTTTTGTGACAAGGATTACATGGACAACCAAGGGACGCATTGCTTGTGTTGGAAATAGCAAGGTATTCATTTTTTGAAGAGGGTGGTAAAGGGGAGGTCCAAAAAGTAGAAAAATTTGTTAAACAACTTTAAGATTCACGTTTCACTAAAAGAAAAAATTCACAGTTCACGTGGTCTTAATTTCATATTGTTACAAGTCATGAAAAGTAAAGAGTCACTTGTTTAATCCTGCATCATCCAAAAGCCTCTCTTTGAACTGCTGGTTTTGATGGTTTCTTGTTTTTCTAAATTGTTCAGTTATCTTTTTTGGCTGAATTCATTCATAACAAGTAGTTTATTTCCATATTTCGTGTTTGACATTAAATTTCCATAGTGTATCTAGCTTTTATGTTGATTTTTGAAAGATTATATGAAGTGTTAGTTTTGATTGTGATGACTTTAATGACAGAACATTTAGTTTCCTTCTTAGTATGTAAACGAACAGTCACATTTATTTGAAACATTTTATTTATATGTCAATATTGCGTATAAGGGTTTCTTTTTGGAGGGAGGGAGGGGTGGGAAGGATTTGCAGAACCTTGGGATGACATTGATTTTATTTCCTGATTTAACTCTTGGCTAGGTTGGTTGGTTTTGACTTTACCTCGTGTTGCATTACAAGTTTGTTATTGCTTCATGTTTTATTATAGGCTGTTTATCCTATTTCTTTATAAATTGAAATTATTTTATTTTTAAATAGTGAAAGTTTTAGCCAAAATTAATGAATTCTTTGCAAATTGCAGTTACAATTTTCTATTAAAATTACTGTGTTGTTACAAAAAACTTGTTTGATTTGTAAAATCCCAAAACCTTGCTTGAGAGAGTTACTGGTTGAGTATCAAGTTGAAAATAAGCAACTAGCCAATACAAGCTTGTTCACCTAATTCATAGGGAAACTCTTTCATAGTTTCATTTCATGCAACGGATTTATGGAGAGGAATAATAGAAAATTGAACTATGGTTATGGGAGAAAAAAATTTACAAAAGCAGTTCAGTAAATGTGGCCTGTCATTCCTGTTTATTCCTTTGGTAATGTATTAAAACAATTTTTACTCAAATCCTAGCTAAAGATTTGTTCTTACCATTTTCAGCATGTTTATTAGTCATTGTACAATAGACATACTGTGCATGTGCAGAATTTTCCAGTCAAATTTCAATTTTCCAAGCTATTTTTTCTTTTGCTTATGAAGTTTATTCTCCTGTTACTAATAGAACATCTTTCAAGAAGACTCTTCATTTTGCCTCTAGCAGCACGTATTTTGAGCTGTGTGATACTGTAAGACTGTGATTATCATTCACTTACCAGGTGATCAATGTTACAAGTAAACAAGTTACTTTGTTAGTATTATTAGTAGTCTGATTAGTATACTCATTTTATGGAAAATGCTGAACAACTTTTAACCCTTTAAATCCCACAATCTGATAGTAAATTCTCCTCTCTTGCCCCCACACATTTCCTTGTGAATAAGTTAGGAGAATTTGGTATGAGATAGAGATAACAAATTTTACCTGATAAGTTTGAGTATTCTCATGACCTGTTTGCTGTCAGATAATGTTTAGATTTTATAGGGAGAAGTTACATGTTAATCTTTTTGGGAGTTAATTTGGGTTAACAGAAATTTTTTAGATTTCAGTGTGGCTTAATATGCCCACCTCAACTATTGAACAGTTTCATTCCTAAGTGATACCACTTTCAATTGATTAATCAAGTTTATTAAACCTACATTGTAGCAACTTAACACTCGTTGAGGTTAAGTTAAATTGAAATTCCTAAAAATAGGATTTGTTTATGATGATTTTTTTTGGTATTCCTTACAAAGCATTATATTTGTATGCAGTATAGCGATAGTAATGTTGTGCATTACAATTTTTGTAATGTGTGTTTTTTGTATCTACAGCTCTAAGCTGATTCATTAGGTTTAATTAGAAGAATTCTTGAGTCACTTTTTTTACAAAGTGTGACAATTATTTAAAACTGTAAAGTAATTTAGAGGGGGTGAATTGGTTTGCAGATATTGGGATTTGGGTTTTATAACTTACTCATTGCCATTTTTTTGCAATATTTTGTAGACTTGAAACACTTGACATGGATTTAGACCAATTTGTTTAGTAGTGTGGAGTGTAGATAGGAGATAAGTTAGTAAGGTAAATTATTAAAAGGATTCATGAATAATTTCTTTTTATGTTATTTAGTATAACAATGCTTGAAAACTATAGACTATAAATAGAGGGGGTGGATAGGTCTGCAGATATTTGGATTTGGGTTTAAGAACTCACATGCTGTAGATTTTTTCAGAACACAGTGTTGATGGTCATTCCAACAGATTTTTAAGCTAATAGTTGATCATGGATCACCTGTTTGTCAGCATGGATTCCAGATCCAATCTGTTTTTTTTGTGTAGACTGATAAATGACATATTGTTGTTCTCCAGTTCACTTAACCCTTTATACCCTAATATTAGAATGCATATTCTCCACACTGTTCTTTATGCATTTCCTAAGGCGCTGAAAAGGAGAATTTGTTTGCCAATCAAAATGTTCCTTCCCTGGTGACCATTTCCTTTATTCTCATGACCTTAATGTGTGATTCAGGGGTGATATTGTAGGGAGAAATTAGATGCTAATCACTCTCAGGGTCTAAAAGGTTAAGTCTGTTTATTGATTTAATTTTGGTGACATAGAAAAATACTTTTCAGTATTTAGGGAAACTTGAAAACAACATATTCAATTTATAGACCCAGACAGCAAAATAGCTCAGTTTTTTATTAGCCGTAAGGCTACTTTTTCAAATACCAATATTGAAAGAAAACTTTGGGTAAAATCTTATTGCAGTAGAAGAGAGAAAAGAGACACAACCACATCTTAGTAAAAAATTAGATAAACAGGTTAGGTAAAAAACATGGCAGAATTTTGGGGTTGCATACTCCTATTCATCCCCTTCTTCCCTTTTAGTTAAGTTTAACCCTTTAACTCCCATGAGTGACTAAGACAGAATAATTAAGGGATAATTAGTTGATCCAATACTAAATTCTCTGAACTAACATTATAAATAAATTGTAAATTAGTTTTGGAGAACTTGGTGCTGAATCAAGATAGCAGCTTCTACATGATAAGTTTCAATATTCTCATTACTTGTCAGCTGAATAATGTATGGATATTAAAGGGAAAGTTTCATGTTAATCACTTCTGACAGTTAAAGGGTTAACTTTTCACACTTTGCAGCACCTCACTCCCA
>OZ034738.1:7983626-8030626 GCA_964027065.1 Pocillopora grandis | reverse complement strand
CAGCTACCTGCAGCATGCTGACATCAATTTTTTTTCACTATTTTTTTTTAACTGATGCAGAGTACCTTGCCAAACAGAAGGGTGGCCCATAGTCTACCTAAAAACAGTATGCATATTCTCCTCACTGTAGTCTATACATTCCCAATGGAACTGACAAGAATATGTACAATGATCAATGGCATTATTAATTGGATATCATTTCCTATATTCTTATGAGCTAACTGTTTAATTTTATCGTGATTCTGTAGAGAAAAATTAGATTGATATTCTTGAGGGTTAATATTTTAGTCTATATTGCTATATTTTCCTCTTTCATAGTGTTTTTCTAGTATAGCAAACAAGTTTTTCAAGCTCTTACTCTATGAAATGGAAAAGCAAAAAATTATCATAATGCTTAACTGTCTAGTAATGCACAGATCATTTTGAAAACTTCAACTTCCATGGACATTTCACTGTCTTCTGTACCCTGAAGGTGGGGAACTTGAACCAGAAGTGTCAAGTCTTTTTAGTGGAACTCCAAGTACAAGAGTTGTATTTTTAAATATGGAGGTACTTAAGCTATTAAATAGTTTGCTTTCATGAAAGAATGGCTCAATAAAAGGACTACAAGGTCTAGGTTTAAAGCTTGGGCAATGTGCAGAAAGTCATGGTCCCTGATTTTGCCCTCTACAAAGACATTAGGTGGGGCATTTTGAACACAACTTTTTCCCTGGTGAGTGGGAATTTGGAAGGGGAGTACAAGTAGTACAAGCATCCATTGGCCACATTGTGAAGAAAAAATCTCATTGTCTATGCAAGTGAGGCTCGACCTACATTTTCAACAGTTATAGCAGGTTGTTATGGATAAAGAAAAGACTTCAAAGTAACCTGTATAAATTAATGTGGAGTCCCTCAGAAGAGTAACAGAAGGGAAGTTCTGATGTAAGGCAGAGGATGAAAGAAAGTACTCTTGAGTCCCTCTTGAGTGGCAGAGTAGACAAATAGTATTCTCCATAAGCGTTTGGCAGAGTTTCAAAATGTCCCTTTCTGAACTGAATTGTATTTAGCCGGTTTAATTGAAAAGGTAGTAAGTTTTTCTAAACCACAGTGGGTTTCAATTGTATTTGCCCTTGTGTGAATGCCTTTGATAATTATTTCGCTGTCACCAATGAATATCTCTTTCATCTTTCATCTTGGTAAAATTTGGAAAGAAGAGTCATTTCAAATTCCTAGCTACGGGCTTTGAAGGTATTTGAATTTCTCTTACAGTCCAGTGAGCATTCAAAAAGCCTGTGGTCTGCCAAATGAATAAAGGGGGTAAGTTTCCAAAGAAACTGTAGTGCTGCGTCGGTGGGAGAGTATAATAAGGAAATTTAGTTTTATCAATTGAGTTGAAAACGTTAATTGGCTACCGTAAAAAGTTTAAACAGTCCAGTAGCAGAGACTGGAAAATCAAGGTTTCGTTCAATCCACGAGCTAGAAAAGGTTTGACAATGGATTTTATCAGACCAATACCTCCTGAGTAAGGCTCGTTACGCCGTAAAGTCGAAAAGTGGTATACGATCCGAGAGAAAGGAGGGGTTTTTGCTACGTCATCCCTTCGTCGGTGTGAAAACGAGGTTGTAGAGTGTATGACATTTGTTTCCTCATTTTTTTTTTTTTTACACCCTTATCAACATTGGCCGTCCAAATACCCAGGTAGTTCAAAACACTTGCTTCATTGGTTTAATTTTACTCTAAAGTGACGTCACGTGACTTTTCATGTGACAAGAAAAATCCTAAAGAATCCCTTGAAAATATTAAAAAATCTTTGTCTTTTTATAAACAAGTATTAAATTTTATTCTTGGCCTCTTTTGTCAAACCTTTTTATCATTTGGCTGCCCAAAACGTTCACTTCACCATTTATAGGTATTTTGTTCTTTATTTAATGATAGAAGATCAATGCTTTGTCGATTAAATGACAAAGCATGCAAACGAGGCTGATGCTCTAAGCTGTTTATCCTCTGCTTCTAGTTCAAGATGATAGTTTTAAAGTTTTCAGACTGTCCTTACAGCGAATCCTTGAAGCACTAACATCAAGTCATTAGCATTGCGCTGAACATTATTCGTTGCTCAAGTAATAGTCGTATCAAGCTTCCAAAGCACATAGGCCTTGCACCGTGTGTATACCATCTCACCTCATCGCGTCTCCTTATAACTCTCCTCAACAAAATGGGACACTGTTGCAGTTGTGACAAACCGCGTGTGACAGACACTAGTATCGCAGCGGAAGTACTTGCTGAAGCGGACGAGTATGGCACTGTCGCACCGAAAACAAAGCCTGGCCCCGATTGCTCGAATGTTGGATAACGCTATCCGCTGGATAAAACTCTATACGGTGGATACACTTATCCATCGGAGAGCAATTTATCCGTTGGATAGCGTTATCCGACCTTTACTAGTACAACTGGGCCCTGGTCCGTTTCTTTTACTAGCGGCAGACAACACAAATGTCAATGAAGAATCCCTCGATGGAAAAAACAACTCATGTGACATCCATGGTTGTATTTCAGAGACGGCCGAATATATGAACCAGAACCACCCCCGGTCTAACTGGCAAACCACAATGACGGGAAACTATCCCTACAGGCAAGGGGAAGGATTTACGAGCTAAAAGAGTGCTCTGCATTTAGGAGACGACCTCAAGTCACTTTTTATACTGGTCAGGTTAAACAAGAGTGGTTTAAAGAAGAAAACGAGCTGTTTGAGTCAGCAAGTTGCGCTGATGAAGTACGAAAAGTCATTCGAATGCATCCCTCAGGTCTAATGGAATCACTATCTCGGGAAGTAATCGCGAGTCAGTCAGTCAGAGTGCATTCAACGCATTGCTTTATCCAGAGTCACCAGAAATTGGCGTGGTTGGTTACTAGCTGGACCCTAACAGATGGCTCTTCAACAGAGTTCAGTACAATATATACCGTTCTCAAGGACGCTCAAGCCACCAGTAATACCATGGGTCAGGAAGATACACGGAGTAATAGCCTTTGATCTTGCTATGTGTGTGAAGGCCAAGCAAATACAGTGCAGGCTTGCAAACAAGTTTTCCGATGTTGTGATTCGAATGGGTACGTTTCATATCGCATTGAACTTCTTGGTGATTATTGGCAAAAAGTACCTAAACTCGGGCCTTGAAGATCTACTGATCGAGAACCGTACTCATAGTCCTCTGCCAGCCTGTTTAAATCTTGAATGAAGGCATCCACCGACTCACCAAGTAACTGGTGTCGTTTGTCAAACGAGATCTTTGTATTATCAAATTGCGGCGAACATCGAAATAACTATTGAAAGCAGTGCGAACTTCTTCATATGTAGCTTTTTTTTTGTCGATTCAGAGTGGCTAGAATGTCATACTGTCGTACTCGCAGGGAGTGGAAGCTGACTTGGCTGTTGCGGATTAATTTCGTTTTCTTGTGCTTCAGAAGGCAACCCTGAGGTTTTTTTGTGTGTGATACTGCTGCAGTGTCGAGCATTTTAAGGGTTAAGGACCGCTGCCACCATGTATGATTTAAGACTAGTTGAACAACAACACCTTTATTGAAGATGGCGACCCGTGTAAGCACACGGTTCCAGCGTGCAACGCGCAAGGTTAACGTGATTGACAACGGTAGAGATTGGCATAACCCTACAACCACCACCACAAGGTAACGGTTGGCACCTAGAAGGTAAAATGTTGAAACTTGTCCTGATGACCAGAGACCCAACACCAAGAAGTCTGCTTGAACTAACCACATACCAATGTAGAAGATCTATGTGCCATGCAAGTTGTTCCTGTTCTGGTATTGGCCTTCCCTGTACAGAGTCCTGTTTGTGCACAGCAGATGAAGAAGCCTACCAGAACCCTCATCGCACGCCGCTTCATTTTGATAGTGACTCTGAAGATAGTGACAAGGACTAGCTATATAGCTAGGCACCTCTTTAACCACATAAATAGTTAATTACTCTGGAAAACCCTAACGTACAATTTTTAACAGTATGATGTACACAATTTGATATGCACTGTTTCTTACAAATTGGGTAAAAAATCGATCAACGTTCTAACGCAGTTGCTTTTTAGTAGTAGTTTTGCAAAATTGAAACTGTTTGTTACTGTCGATTGTAAACATAGGGAACATCTTGGTCAAGACTGCTTTACATTACTACATGTAAATCGCTTACCGGAAAAAAAATGAATGTCAGCTCTTCAAGGATTCACTGTAGTGATAGTCTGAAACTTTAAAACTATCATCTTTAACTAGAGGCAGAGGATAAATAATTCAGAGCATCAGCCTCGTGTTCATGTTTTGTCATTTAATCGACAAAGCATTAATCTTCGATCATTAAAAAAAGAAAAAAAATACCTGTAAATGGTGAAGTGAAGGTTTTGGACAGCCAAATGATAAAAGGTTTGTGATAAGAAAGGCTGAGCATCAAATTTCATACTTGTTTATAAAAAGACAAGGATTTTTTATATTCTCAAGGGTTTCTCCAAGATTCTTCTTGTCACGTGATAAGTCACGTGACGTTGCCATATGGTGAAATTAAACTACGAAGGAAGTATTTTGAACTAACTGAGTATTTGGACCGCTTATGCTAATAAGGGTGTTAAAAAAATTAGTAAACAAACGTCATGCACTCTACAACCTCGTTTTCACGCCGGCGAAGGGATGACGTAGCAAAAACCTCTTCACAGTCTCTCGGATCGTTTACCACTTTTCGACTTTACGACGTAGTGAGCCTTACTAAGGAGGTATTGGTCTGAAAAAAATCCACTGTCAAACCTTTTCTAGCTCGTGGGTTGAACGAAACCCCGATTTTCCGGTCTCTGCTACCTGACTATTACAAACAAAGTAAGAGTTTAAATTAATGACGTCACGCAGCCTCAAACCCGTCTTTGTCTTCTGTGCCATTACCGTAAAAATAGTTTCCGGGTGCTACTTGTACTTCGCTTATCCGCAATGTCCTCCATAGTAACAGCCTTGTTCAAAGTCGCCATCGGTTTGCTAGTCGACAAAGGCAGAGATAAGGCCGCAGAGATTCTGAAAGATGGCGATGTAACAGATCAAAGATTCCACTCCTTGATCGTCCGTGAAATAGACGACATCAAGTCAAAGTTGGACGCGTTATCGAGAAAAGATTTAGAAGCGAGTATCAGTTTCTTTGAGGAAGGAATCGTGTTGTTGTACGAAGTGTTTGACATAGTAAAGTCTAGAAACGAGTGTGGTGCGGCAACAGCACAAGCAGCTTGCGATGAAGCATTTTCTCTCGTTGAAGGAATCAGAAGGTTAGAGCTTACTGGCCCGGACGAGTCTGCTACAAGAAAGCTTTCCACTGCAAAGAAAAGATTCGAAGATGCTCGAAGGGAAGCAACGAGGGCCTTTAAAAACGAAGGCCTCAAAACATCTGACCGCATTCTGGCCATGAAGTATCGAGTAATGGCAACGATATTGGAAACAGTAGACAATCCCGCTGATGCAGTGGCACCATGTGGAGTGTGCGTAAAGGAACTTAACAGTCTGCCAGTAGTACAGAATAGCTTTGACGTTCAGCTCAAGACAGGCATTCAGAAAGTGTGGGGTTTATTTGGTAAAGAGGAAAGAAGGGAAATAATTTTCAATGTTTGTCATGTGAATCGCGTGATCTTTGATATTGCGCTTGCATTGGGGAGACTTGACTTCTGCCCAAGTGTTGATATTGGAGAAAATAGAGTTATTCCATTGTGTGACGTGAGGGTAAGAGACGTGTTACTCAAACATGGTAAAGAGTATTGTTGTGTTCCATTACGGTTATTAGGTCAGGAGGGTGAGGAGGAACACAAGCTGAAGGACCCGATGGGTATCGCTACAAACTCCAGCGGAGAATTTATTGTAACAGACTTGCATTACGTGAAGGTGTTTGACAACAGCGGCAAGTTTGTGAAACAATCGAGTCTCTCTACCGCTGAAGTAAAGACAACATTTGCTCGTGAAGTTGCCACAGACATGAGCGACAACATCTTCGTGCTGACCAGACTGGAGAAGCCTGGGGGAGAGGAATCTTATTGGGTTTATAAACTTACTAAAATCGCTGACCTACATCACAAGTTTCGTCTAAGGGGAGAGGGCTGGTATAGCGGACTGTCAGTCAGTGATAAAGGAAAAGTGGTGACCTTGCGGGACGGGAAGGCAGTGGGGGAATATAACACTGATGGTGAGTTTGTTCGCAGTTTTGGACAAGGAATAATAACGTTAGCGTTTGCTGTCATAGTTACTAATGATGGCCGTGCTCTGGTAGCAGATAAAGATGACCACTGTGTTCACATATTCGGTGAATCCGGCGACTATCTTGACAAGTTCAAACTGCAACAAATTGACTGTCGTTACACAAGCATTTCATTTCACCGAGCAGGTGAACAAGTCGTCGTCACCGGTACTCGAGAGGGTAAACTCCTGCAGTTTGAAATATACAGTAAAGATGGTGAGTTTGTGTACTGTGCAGAAATCGCAATTGATGGTGGGATCCGTTTTGTGAAAAGTTTAACGATGACAACCAAGGGATGCATTGCTTGTGTTGTGGATGACAAGGTATTAATTTTTTGAAGAGGGTTGTAAAGGGGAGGTCCAAAAAGAAGAAAAATTTGATAAACAACGTTAAGATTCACATTTCTCTAAAAGGAAAAATTCACAGTTCACATGGTCTTAATTTCGTATTGTTACAAGTCATGAAAAGTAAAAAGTCACTTGTTTAATCCTGCATCATCCAAAAGCCTCTCTTTGAACTGCTGGTTTTGATGGTTTCTTGATTTTCTAAATTGTTCAGTTATCTTTTTTGGCTGAACTCATTCGCAAGAAGTAGTTTATTTCCATATTTCCTTTTTGACATTGAATTTCCAAAGTGTACGTAGCTTTTATGAAGATTTTGAAAGATTATATGAAGTGTTAGTTTTGATTGTGATGACTTTAATGACAGAACATTTAGTTTCCTTCTTAGTATGTAAATGAACATTCACATGTATTTGAAACATTTTATTTATATGTCAATATTGCGTAGTAAGGTTTTTTTTTGGAGGGAGGGGTGGGAAGGATTTGCAGACCCTTGGGATGACATTGATTTTATTTCCTGATTTAACTCTTGGCTAGCTTGGTTGGTTTTGAGTTAACCTCTTGTTGCATTACAAGTTTGTTATTGTTTCATGTTTTATTATAGGCTGTTTATCCTATATCTTTATACATTGAAATTATTTTATTTTCAGATAGTGAAAGTTTTGCAGTTTTTTTGCATTTTGTTGCAAATTGTAGTTAGAAATTTCTATAAAAATTATTGTGTTGTTACAAAAAAATTGTTTGATTTGTAAAATACCAAAACTTGAGAGAGTTTTTGGTCGGGTATCAAGCTAAACATAATCAACTAGCCAATACAAACTTGTTCACTTAATTCATAAGGAAACCCTTTCATAGTTTCATTTCATGCAATGGATTTATTGAAAGGAATGATGGAAAATCAAAGAAGTATGGTTTTAGCAGAAAAAATTAAAAAAACCAGTTCAGTTAATGTGGCCTGTCATTCCTGTTTATTCCTTTGGTAATGTATTAAATCAATTTTTACTTAAATCCTAAGATTTTATCCCTGTCATTTTCAGGATGTTTATTAGTTATTGCACAATAGAAAATTATCTAGTTACTGTGCATGTGCAAAATTTCCAAGTCAAATTTCAATTTTCTGAGCTATTTTTTTGCCTTTAGCAGCATGTATTTTGAGCTCTGTGTGATACTGTAAGACTGTGATTATCATTCACTTACCAGGCAATCAATTTCACAAGTAAACAAGTTACTTTGTTAGTATTATTAGTAGTCTGATTAGTATACTTATTTTATGGAAAATGCTGAACAACTTTTAACCCTTTAAATCCCACAATCTGATAGTAACTTCTCCTCTCTAGCCACCACACATTTCCTTGTAAATAAGTTAGGAGAATTTGGTTTTAGGTTGAGATAACTTCTTCTTGATACGTTTGAGTATTCTGATGACCTGTTTGCTGTCAGATAATGTTTAGATATTATAGGGAGAAGTTACATGTTAATCACTTTGGGAGTTGAAGGGTTAACAGAAATTTTTTGGATTTCAGTGCGGCTTAATATGCCCACTGCAATTATTGAACAGTTTCATTCCTAAGCAATATCACTTTCAATTGATTAATAGAGTCTATTAAACCTACATTGTGGCAACTTAATACTAACTGAGGTTTAGTTAAATTGAAATTCCTAAAGATTGGATTTGTTTATCATGATGTCTTTAGTATTCCTTACAAAGCATTATGTTTGTGTACAGTATAGCAATAGCATTGTTGTGCATTACAATTTTCCTAATGTGTTTTTTTGTATCTACAGCTCTAAGCTGATTCCATAGGTTTAATTAGAAGAGTTATTGAGTTACTTCTTTACTACTAACAATGCTTTAAAACTGTAAAGTAATTTAGAGGGGGTGAATTGGTTTGCAGATATTTGGATTTAGGTTTTATAACTCCCTCATTGCCAATTTTATGCAATATTTTGTAGACACTTGCTTTGAATTCTAGACTCAATGCATTTGAAAATGTGGAGTGTGGATAGGAGATAAGTCAGTAAGGTAAATTATCAAAAGGATTCATGAATAATTTATTTTGCTTTTATTATTCAGTAGAACAATGCTTGAAAACTACTGACTATAATGTAGAGGGGGTGGATAGGTTTGGAGATATTTGGGTGTAAGAACTTACATGCGGCAGATTTTTTCAGAACACTGTGTTGGTGGTCATTCCAACAGATTTTAAAGATAACATTGATCATGGATCACCTGTTTGTCAGCATGGATTCCAGATTCAATTTGTTTTTTAATGTAGATTGATCAATGACACACTGTTGGTCTCCAGTACACTTAAGTCTGTTTATTGATCTAATTTTTGTTGACTTAATTTTTTCAGTTTTCAGTATTCAGGGAAACTTGAAAAAAACATTGTCGATTTATAGACCCTGACAGCAGAGTAGTTCAGTTTGTAATTAGCCATAAGGCTACTTTTTCAAATACCAAAATGGAAAGAAAACTTGAGTTAAAATCCTTTTATTATAGGAGAAAAAAAAGAGACGCAACCACATTGCACACTTCTGGAAGTTTCACAGATCTGACTTTCATTTTTACTAACAATAAGATAAACAGTTTAGGTCACAAATATGACAGAATTTTGGGTCTGCATAGCCCTATTTACCCCATTTTCTCCTTTTTAGTGAAGTTTAACCCTTTAACTCCCATGAGTGACCAAGACAGAATTTCTCCTTACAGTATCAATACCATATCAACCAGATAAGTGATGAGAATAAAGAAATACATCAATTTGGGGATAATTTGTTAATCCAATACTTACTTCTCTGAATTAATATTATAAGAACTGTATGATTGACAGTAAGGAGAATAACAAATTTGGTCTGGGAGTTTAAGGGTTAAGTTTGTTTTGTATTTAAGTGTTAAAATGTATAACCACATTTTGAAATAAATACTGCACATGTGTGATTTTGATTAAGTTCTGGTTGTGCTTTTTTTTTGTCCTGATTGTGTTTTACTTTCTTCATGCATTTGTGGACAATTTTATCTTCAGTGATGGATGATAATAGTAAGGAATATACAATAGAACTGCACAAAAAGTAGGTGTGCAAAAACTTATGGGTCAGGCTTTCCCCCTAACAACTGTCACTGCTGTTTTTTTTATTTTACATTTTACCAACTCAGTAAAAATGTTTGCAACAACCAAATAGGCCTGAAAATACACTGGTTTCATTTGGAGATTAACTATGATACTGGAATCAAGCACCCTGCTTGAAAAAACATTGGCCTATGGTGCTGTATCATGGACAAATATATCAATCTCACAATGGGATTTTTTTTCTCTCTCAAATAATATTTGACTACATTTTTGACCATGGCTGGTATGATTTGCCATTGGATGTGCTAATAAAACAAACACACTCCAAACTTTTGTTTTATAGTGCACTATAAGATCTGCAAAAGGCCAAGTTTAATATGAAGGTAACATCCTTTGTGTTTGGACATCACTAACCAGAATGTTTGGAAAGACTTACTTAACATAAAGGAAAAATTAGCCTTCAATTTTGAAGGTCATCATTCGCAGCTGTGTTTATCTTTGCCACCCTTAACTCTCTAACTCCCATGATCTGATTGTTAATTCTCCCCTTTAGCTGCTACACATTTCCTTGTAAATTAGTTTTGGAGAACTTGGTGCTGAATCAAGATAGCAGCTTCTACATGATAAGTTTCAATATTCTCATTACTTGTCTGCTGAATAATGTATGGATATTAAAGGGAAAGTTTCATGTTAATCACTTCTGACAGTTAAAGGGTTAACTTTTCACACTTTCCAGCACCTCACTCCCACAGCTCCCTGCAGCATGCTGACATCAATTTTTTTTTCACTTTTTTTTTACTGGTACAGTGTACATTGCCAAACAGAAGGGCGGCCCATAGTCTACCTAAAACAGTATGCATATTCTCCGCACTGTAGTCTATACATTCCTGATGGTACTGACAAGGAGAATATGTACAATGATCAACAGCTTCATTAATTAGATATCATTTCTTATATTCTTATGACCTTACTGTTTAGTTTCATCAGGATTCTGTTGAGAAAAATTAGATTGATACTCTCAAAGGTTAATTGTTTTGGCTATACTGATATATTTATCTCTTTTATAGTGTTTTTCAAGTCTAGCAAACAATTTTTCAAGCTCTTACTCTATGAAAAGGAAAAACAAAAGGGCAATAAAAATGACAAAATTATCATCATGCATAACTGTATGGTAATGCACCAATCATCTTGAAAGCTTCAACTTCCACCCGTTGGGTAATCCATAGACATTTAACAACTCCTTATACAAGAATTATATCTCTAACCCTTTACACCCAAATATCAGTACCCATATTCTCCATACTGGTCTTTATACATTTCCTAACTTGCTGGCAAGGAGAATTTGTTTAAAAATCAATTGGTTCTTCAGTCAATTATCATTTCCTCTACTCTCATGACCTTGACATTTGATTCACGGGTGAAATTGAAAGGAGAAACTAGATGCTGGTCACTCAGGCATTAAAGGGCTAAATATGGAGGTATTTAAGGTAAATACATGTAGTTCACCTTCATGAGTCAATGGCTCAACAAAAGGACTACAAGGTCTTGGTTATGCAGAAAGTCATGGTCCCTGATTTTGCCTTCTACAAAAATATTGGGTGGGATATTTTGACTGCAATTTTTTCCTTAGTGTGTGGGAATAAGTACACACATACATTGGCCACAACGTGAAAAAAATCTCATTGTCCATGCAAGTGAAGCTCGACCTACATTTTGAACAGTTATGCAGGCTGATACAGAAAAAGAAAAGACTTCAAAGTAACCTGGTCAAATTAATGTAGAGTCCTTCAGAGAAAAAGCTTGTCTTTGTGGTCATATTCCAAATTAAGTGAGTTTATTGACCTGGCACACATCAGTTCTGATTCTCTCGTTAGCTTTGTCAACTGAGTCAGACAGTAGGTCCAGTTGTTGGAGTTGTCTGTCTTGTTCCTCTTGTATGCCTAGAGCTAGAGACCTCATGTCTTGTAAGACTCAGCCCATTTCTGCAGCGTCAGCATCATTAACTGTCTTGGAGTTTTTTTCCCTGGTTGGAACTCCAACGGAGTCTTCCTCACTCTTTTCACCTTCTGAGAGGCAAATTAGTTTGTTTATAAAACTTGTAATTTAAAAAAAAGGGATTTGACAATTTCACTGTTTCACATTTATCTTTCTGATCAAGTTTGTAAACACACTAATTGGTCCTGATCTGACCTTGGGTTATGGGATAAAGGGGACATAACTGGAATATAAATCATCCAGATGAGAGATGAATTCCTCTAATTAGGAGCAATTTTTTTCCATTACGGAGTAGCTGGGCTAGTGAAGTGAAATCCAAGATAAAGGACTAACAGAAACCTTATCAACAGTGACTTAAGGGTGAAAGAATTATTAAACTACTTCAGGCTGAAATTTGAACAACAGATTTGAATCACACACAAGATGAGGGGATCTACATGTACATGTAGATCAAATGTTCAATGTGCTGGAGAAAGTGGTCCAAGCCGTTGCAAAAGAGAAATATGCTGAGCCCTTTGTTATCATCAACAGTTTGAATCATTCTAAGACTGTGGATGTATTTTCTTCTATTAATAAAAATTTTGGGGAAAAAAAATTGTAGAGTAAATTTCTGTATAACTGCCATGGTCTTCTTTGCAGTTTGTGGCAAATATAACAATTTCATGTCGGCTGTGTCTCTCTCTACATTGCTGAAATGATTCATTCTTAAATCTAACATTAAAAAACGATCAGGTCTTTTAAGGCAGAACTTCATATTTCCTTGACAAGTCTAATCACCACCAAAGTAAAAATCAGGGTCTCCATAATTGCTCCTTTGAGTAACACACACCTGTTAAGTTCGTTGACCAGTAATTTTCCCGACAGGAGAGTCCAGAACACAGCAAAGTTACATGTAATACTCCCTTGAAGCCAAGAGCTTTATCGATTTGGTTTCAACCTGGCTGATGGGGAGTCTAGCAAGTCATACCCACTTTTTAGTTAACACATCTACCGACACTGTTGACAGGAGAAGTAAGGGTTTAAGAGAAATTTTACACTGTTTAATGACTGTACATACCTTGCGGAGAAAAATTCTCTGAATCTGGATCACGACTATCTGGATCACCAGCATCATCAGGAGGTTCATCATAATTAATTTTTCTCGGCAAAAGAACCTCAAGAGTTTGTAGAATATGAACCAAGAGAGCTGCTTATTGTCATCTTCACAGCAAAGGAAATATCAAGACTTCTTCCGGCATCAAAAATCTTCAGTTATTTCTTTGACAGCACTAAAGTGCCAGGAAAATGTTTCTCTTTAGAGGTCCTTGCATACACCACAGAATATTCAGCCTTTTCTATAAGTATGCTGTTCTCTGGGACATCTATATGTACTTGATGAGTTTCCAGATTCCACTTGCTAAGCCATGCATCCAGATTGTAAATTAAAGTTCATTATGAATCTTGTTCATGTCTGCACAGGCAGAGTCGATTTGTTGTCCCTGTTTCTGCATAGTCCTACCAGTTGATGACAAAGTGCCTCGAGCATCATGTAAGATATTGAGGAGTTTTGAATTGCGAGGTGCATCACTGGTAGAGCTACAGCAAGGAAGGACATATATAACAAACATATGTTGCTTGCAATATGTAAACATGATTGAGTAATTTATTATTGCAGAGATGCCAACCTCTGGAGATCACAAATCTGGAGGTATCTTTTTGGACCAGCACCCTGACCCACCCGACCGAATTTGCCGATACAACTCCCTCCCGGAAAATTTCTTTTTTGATTTGAACCACCTACCCACCTCCCCCCACCCCACCGAGCAGTCTGTCAGTGACTTCAATTGGTTTTATACTCATCCAATCAAACTCTTGCTTAAATAGGAATAACAAAGAAACAACTCTCTTCTTTTTGTTTACAACAACGTGCATCATGCAAGAAAACGAAGCTAGAAACCATTATACAAGCATAAGAAGCCAGATGATTTTGGAATTTTGGAACATATGGAGCTTAAATCTTAGTTTTTGTGGGCAACTGATCAAAACTTCCTCTTATCCAGGAGTTTTGGTCACCCGCACCGGAGAGCAGGAGATTGGCTCTGTATCTGGGAGACTTCCGGATAATCCTGGAGAGTTGGCATATACGTTATTGATATTTACATTTATCCTTAACTCCTTATACCCTAAGTATGACCAGCTTCAAATTTCTGCTTACAGTTATAACGCTGAATCACTGGTTATTAAAGTTCATGAGAAGAAAAGAAATGATCGCCAACCGAGGAAGCTTTGATTGTTCAGTCAATTCTCCTTGTCAATTCCAGAGGTAAAGTATAGAGAAGAGTAAGGAGAATAAGAATACTGATGTTAGGATGTAAAAAGGTTAAAAGACAACTGTCCATCAATAACAACCATGGCCATACAACAACCATTTTATGGGAGCTAATTATTCTTTAGTTGTACCTTTTTTTCTAAGTTTTCTAGGAAATGCCCCGATGAGCTGGCTTCTCCGAGAACTGAGTGAGGTGATCGCCGATTAAAGGACGGATAACTCCAGATGAAATAACAAATACTTTCTTTATGATTCAAATGTAAACACGCCACGATGCAAAAACCGACCAACCATAATTCGTAGCGAACCTTAACCCGAGTTCGAACGATAAATTAGTGCCAATTGATATCAAAATGAGCTTAATTATGGGAATGAGAGTCAGCAAGACTCGATATCTTCTAATTTATTGACACAAAAAAACACTTAAAGTCTGTTTCCCATGCAGACCGTTTCACTCATGGTGGGACCGTTGGTCGCCATATTGGATGATTATAACAAAGGGAAGGATCCAGCTTATTTATAGCGCGCCTTCATGTTTAACCCTGTAACTCCCAGAAGTGATTTACATGCAACCTCTCCCAACAATATCCATACACTATCCAACAAACAGGTAATGAGATTACTCAAACTTATCAGTTAGAAGTGGTTGACATGATATAACCCCAAATTCTTGTAACTTATTTACAAGGAAATGTCTAACAGCTAGATGGAATTACCGGGATGTGGTAATCCGTCAACAAACACGAACTCCAGCCGATTAAAGGAATACCTAGACTTAAATTTCAAAGCTCGTCAATTTTTGTATACTAAGATCACATTAGAAATCCTAATACGGCTGGAAAAAAAAGACGATTATGAGTTTAAATGGCAATTAAATAGCATTTTTAACTGCAACTGTGATGGAATCGGTTTTAAGCATTGAATTTGCTTCGTTATGTTTTGTTTCGAACAAGGGAGAAGAGGTGAAACGAGAGAAAGACATTTTAGAAGTCAACGGCTGTTTTAGCAATCATATACCCTGTTTATTTGACACAAGCAGAAACACGTTGCTTTTCTGTCAATCATGCTGACAAGGATTTCCCCGCTGTAAGGGTGAAGGAAGGACAATTTCACGGGAATGGACGGGACTAACGTTAGACGTAAGGACTCGTTACTACAACAAAAATGAAGTAGACGAAAGAAAATACGACAAAGCCGGCAAAGTTCGGACGTAATCCTGTGGTGTGGATGGTCAAAATCTTTTTTTCTGATAGCCATCTGTGGTAAATAATAAAAAACTTTTGAGTTAAAAAAAAAGCAACAAATCCAGCAACAAAGGAAAACAACAACATCTGACTTGAACTGTGTGTGTTTTCATTTCAAAAGTGATAATGGTTACTCCACTCGACGCGTCCGTCCAACATGTATAATATCTAGATTGGGTTTAGAATTGAACTGTTTCCCTAAAGGCAAAAAGGAGAATTGAGTCAACTGACAACACAAGGAGCCTGGGTTCACACAATGAGTCTCCATATATTCCGACCAAGAGCCGGACTAAAAACGAGCTAAACGGCTGAAAAGCAGTCTACAAACCCACACTATTATTGTAAGAAGTTTGTTTCTATTCAACACTCAAATATCTGGGTAAAGAATGCGACCGCTTACCGTATTTACCCGTGTATAATGCGCGCCTGTGTATAATACGCACCCTAATTTTTGACCTCTTTTTTCCGAAAAAAAAGATTTCATAACAAATACCAAGAATTAAAACTTCCATTTTTTCACTTAATTAACAAGAGCTGGGAATTCATCAATAATATGTTTACAACAATTTCTAACTAGTTGCTACTACAAATATCGCACGCACCGAGCACCTATTTACAAGCTTTTCTATTCAGTAACAGTCAAACGTTTTATAAATGTTGTAACTTGAAGTCCTTATTAATATACCTAAATTCACAACTTGAATTATTATCATAACAGCCGTTCATAAACATTATTTCTACTCACAGTACTGCTGGTAGCTTGAATATAATTACTGCATTGCAATTGCGTAATTTAAGTAAAATGTTCAGTGTCTTTAAACCGACTCACAGTCCGATTCGAATAGGTTTGTTCAAAGATACATCGAGCGGCTGGAGAAGGGAAGTTTGCGTTTGAAGGAAGTGTTCACAGTATCTGTCATGTGAGCTTCAAATGAGTCGTAAACAAGCAAGCTCTTTCTCCTCCCCAGGCCACCGATCCGTGCACTTTTACTTTCTTTGTTTCGTTTTTAACGTATGCAAATTAGGACGTGCTTGACAAACAATAGAATCCGTGTATAATACGCACCGCGATTTTGATGCTTGTTTTTATGGAAAAAAAGTGCGCATTATACACGGGTAAATACGGTATTACCACACAGATCCTTAGCACTTTTTCCAAGATAACAATTATTTTAGTGAAGACTACTCGTTGTTCGTGGTTGGGTAACCTGTGTTGACGATAATGTTGGTCAGTAATAAGTTAGTTTGTTGCACCTCTGTCCGTCCCAACCAAGTCCAGTATAAAGGAGGCAAGTTTTTAAAGAAAGTGTGGTGCTGCGTCGGTGGGAGAGTAACTCCAGCATCGCACGTGATAACGTGAAGTACAGAAGGTGCCAAAGCTAATTTCAGTTGGAGATTACAAAGTCCACTCCTATTGAATGAATCATTTTGAGTTTTTTGGGGAAAAAAAATGAAATAAATCTACTTTTGCGCGTAGAGTGGTATATTACTCGCACCAATCAGATCGCCGTATTTGGGTATGTATCTAGCTCGAATCAGATTTCCGCGTAAGGGTATGTATCTCACACGAATTAGATTTTCGCATAAGGGTATGTATCTCGCACCAGTCATATCATAGAATTTGGATATCTTGCACCAATCACAGTGTTTAGTAATTCTTTTCTTGCAAATGGTGTCATGAAATCAGGGGGCTGTGCACAAAGAATGGCATCAAACAGAAATTTTGGGCTCATTTGATAAGTGTAACGATATTTATTTTTGCTTAGAAGTCTATAGACAATAGAGACAATAGACCACAAAATACCTGTGTGAGTTCAGATGAATTAAGTTCTTTTTTCCTTTTTCAAAAGAAATTTGATCAGAGCGCTAGAGTCTGAAAAACCATCTCTATTACCGTAAAAGTATTTTCTAAGGCTATCCTCTACTTTGCTTATCCGCTATGTCCTCGATAGTAACAACCTTGTTCAAAGCCACTCTCGGTTTGCTAGTCAACAAAGGTAGAGATAAGGCCGCAGAGATTCTGAAAGATGGCGATGTAACAGATCAAAGATTCCACTCCTTGATCGTCCGTGAAATAGACGACATCAAGTCAAAGTTGGACGCGTTATCGAGGAAAGATTTAGAAGCGAGCATCAGTTTCTTTGAGGAAGGAATCGCGTTGTTGTATGAAGTGTTTGACATAGTAAAGTCTAGAAACGAGCGTGGTGCGGCAGCAGCACAAGCAGCTTGCGATGAAGCATTTTCTCTTGTTGAAGGAATCAGAAGGTTAGAGCTTACTGGCCTGGACGAGTCTGCCACAAGAAAGCTTTCCACTGCAAAGAAAAGATTCAAAGATGCTCGAAGGGAAGCAACGAGGGCCTATAAAAACGAAGGCCTCAAAACATCTGACCGCATTCTGGCCATGAAATATCGAGTAATGGCAACGATATTGGAAACAGTAGACAATCCCGCTGATGCAGTGGCACCATGTGGAGTGTGCGTAAAGGAACTTAACAGTCTGTCAGCAGTACAGAATAGCCTTGACGTTCAGCTCAAGACAGGCATTCAGAAAGTGAGGGGTTTATTTGGTAAAGAGGAAAGAAGGGAAATAATTTACAATGTTTGTCATGTGAATCGCGTGATCTTTGATATCGCGCTCGCATTGGGGAGAGTTGACTTCAGCCCGAGTGTTGATATTGGAGAAAATAAAGTTATTCCATTGTGTGACGCGAGAGTAAAAGACGTGCTACTCAGCCATGGTAAAGAGTATTGTTGTGTTCCACCAAGGTCATTTGGTCAGGAGGGTAAAGAGGAACACAAGCTGAAGAACCCAAACGGCATCGCTACAAACTCCAGCGGAGAATTCATTGTAATAGACTTGCATCACGTGAAGGTGTTTGACAGTAGCGGCAAGTTTGTGAAACAGTCGAGTCTCTGTACCGTTAAAGAAAATTTTGCAGTAGCCACAGACATGAGCGACAACATCTTTGTGCTGGCCGAACCGTGGGTTTATAAACTTACTAAAACCGCTGAGCTGCATCACAGGTTTCGTTTGAGGGGAGAGGGCGAGTACGATGGACTGTCAGTCAGTGGTAAAGGGACAGTGGTGACCTTGCTGGACCAGATAGCAGTGGAGGAATATGACACTGATGGAAAGTTTGTTCGCACTTTTGGACAAGAAATAATAAATTCAGCGTTGGATGTCACTGTTGCTAATGATGGCCTTGTTATGGTATTGGACCAATCAAACCACTGTCAGTTTGTTGACGTATTCAGTGAATCCGGCGACTATCTTCACAAGTTCAAACTGCAAAGACGTGACTGTCTTTACACAAGCATTGCATTTCATCGAGCAAGTGAACATGTCGTCGTCGCCGGTTTTCGAGTGGAAGAAGCCCTGCAGGTTGACATGTACAGTAAAGATGGTGAGTTTGTGTACCATGCACAAATCCCAATTGATGGTGGGATCAATATACCGGTAGTGACAGGGATTTCGGTGACAACCAAGGGACGCATTGCTTGTGTTACAGATGACAAGGTATTAATTTTTTGAAGAGGGGGGTGAAGGGGAGGTCTTGCTCACGTTTCACGCACATCAAGAAGTAGAATAACTCCTACGAAAAATTGTTTAGACGACTTTAAGATTCACGTTTCTCTAAAAGAAAAAAATTTACCGTTCACATGGTCTTAATTTCATATTTATTACAAGTCACAAAATTTAAAAACACTTGTTTAATCCTGCATCACGCAAAACCCCCTCTTACCCCCTCTTTAAACTGCTGGTTTCGATGGTTTCTTGTTTTTCCAAATTGTTCAATTATCTTTTTTGTTGTTTTTCCAAATTGTTCAATTATCTTTTTTGGCTGAAGTCATTTTTAAGAAATAGTTTCTTTCTATATTTCCTTTTTGACATTAAATTTCCAAAGTGTACCTAGCTTTTATGTAGATTTTTGATGATTGTATCAAGTGTTATTTAATCACAGCAATGCATAATAAGTTTCATTCTTAGTATGTAAATGGACAGTCATATATTTTAAATATTTTAAAAGGGTGTACATGTCAATATTGCGTATTAGGGTTTCTTTTGGAAGGGAGGGCTGAGGAGGATTCACTGAACCTTGGGATGACATCGATTTTATTTCCTGATTTAACCCTTGGCTAGGTTGGTTGGTTTTGACTTAGCCTCTTGTTGCATTACAAGTTTGTTATTGTTTCATGTTTTATTATAGGCTCTTCAGCCTATTTCTTTATACATTGAAACTATTTTATTTTCAAATAGTGAAAGTTTTAGCCAAAATTAAGGAATTTTTTGCAAATTTCATTTACAACATCCTAATAAAAACTCTTGTGTTGTTACAAAAAACTTGTTTGATTTGTAAATCCCAAAACCTTGCTTGAGAGAGTTATTGGTTGGGTATCAAGTTGAAGATAAGCAACTAGCCAATACAAGTTTGTTCACTTAATTCATAGGGAAACCTTTTAATAGTTTCATTTCATGCAATGGATATATGGAGAGGAATGAAAGGAAATTGAAAAACTATGGTCATAGGAGAAAGAAATTTACAAAACCAGTAAATGTGGCCTGTCATTCCTGTCATTCCTGTTTATTCCTTTGGTAATGTGTTGAAAAAATTTTTACTCAAAACTTAAGATTTTTTTCCTGCCATTTTCAGGATGTTAATTGGTCATTGCACAACGGAGAATTTTTCTGATTACTGTGCATGTGCTGAATTTTCCAGCCAAATTTTTGCTTATGAAGTTTATTCTCCTGTTACTACCAGAACATCTTTCAAGAAGACTCTTCACTTTGCCTTTAGCAGCACCTATTTTGAGCTCTGTGTGATACTAAACAACAGTGATTATCATTCACTTACCAGGTGATCAATGTCACAAGTAAACAAGTTACTTTGTTAGTATTGTTAGTAGTCTGATTAGTATACTTATTTTATGGAAAATGCTGAACAACTTTTAAAAGAAATTTTTTTGAGTCAGTGCGGCTTAATATGCCCACTTCAACTATTGAACAGTTTCATTCCTAACCAATATCACTTTGAATTGATTAATAGAGTTTATTAAACCTACATTGTAGCAACTTAATACCCACTGAGGTTAAGTGAAATTGAAATTCCTAAAGATTGGATTTGTTTATCATGATGTCTTTAGTATTCATTACAAAGCATCATTTTTGTATACAGTATAGCAATAGTAATGTTGTGCATTACAATTTTCAGAATGTGTTTTTTGTATCTACAGCTCTAAGCTGATTCAGTAGGTTTAATTAGAAGAATTATTGACTGAGTCACTTTTTTACAAAGTGTAACGATGCTTTAAAACTGTAATTAAAAGTAATTTAGAGGGGGTGAATTGGCTTGCAGCTATTTGGATGTGGATTTTATAACTCACTCATTGCCAATTTTATGCAATATTTTGTAGATTTGAAACACTTGACATGGATTCTATACTCAATATGTTTAATATTGTATAGTGTAGACAGGAGATAAGTCAGTAAGGTAAATTATTAAAAGGATTCACGAATAATTTCTTTTATTTTTATATAGTGTAACAATGCTTGAAAACTACAGACTATAATGTAGAGATGGTGGATAGGTTTGCAGATATTTGGATTTGGGTGTAAGAACTCACATGCTGCAGATATTTCAGCACACTTTGTTGATGGTCATTCCAATAGATTTTAAAGTTAAAACTGATCATGGATCACCTGTTTGTCAACATGGATTCCAGATTCAATCTGTTTTTTTAGTGTAAATTGACAAATGACACATTGTCGGTCTCCAGTTCACCTAAGTCTGTTTATTGATCTAATTTTGTGGACTTACTTTTTTTTCAGTTTTCAGTATTTAGAGAAACTTGAAAACAACATGTAGACCCTGATAGCAAGGTAGTTCAGTTTGTAATTAGCCATAAGGCTACTTTTTTAGAAAATAGAAAGAGAACTTTGGTTAAAATCTTATCACTGTAGAAGAAAAAGAGAGACACAAACACATTGGACACTTCTGGAAGTTTCACAGATCTGACTTTCATTTTTACTTGAAAATTAGGTAAACAAGTTGGGTAAAAAATATGACAGAGTGACTAAGACAGAATTACTCCTTACAATATCAATACCATATCGACCAGATAAGTGCATGATGAGAATAAAGAAATATATCAATCTGGGGATAATTGGTTGATCCAATACTAAATTCTCTGATTGAACATTGTAAGAACTGTATGGTTGACAGTAAGGAGAATTAGAAATTTGGTCTGGAAGTTAAAGTGTTAAGTATGTTTTGCATGAAAGTGTTAAAATGTATAACCAAATTTTGAAATAAATGTTACACGAGTGTGATTTTGATTAAATTCTAGTTGTGCTTTTTTTGTCCTGATTTGATGTTTTACTTTCTTCATGCATTTGTAATAGGTAAGGAGCTTACAAGAGAACTACACAAAAACACTTGTGGGTCAGGCTTTCCCCTAGCAACTGCAGTCATTGCTGTTTTTTTTACCAAGTCAGTAAAAATTTTTGCAACAACCAAATAGGCCAGAAAATAGTCTGGTTCCATTTGGAGATTAACTATGATACTGGAATCAAGCACCCAGCTCAAAGAAACATTGGCCTATGGCGCAATGTCGTGGACAATTATATCAATCACACTATGGGATTTTTTTCTGTCTCTGAAATGATATTTGACTACATTGTTGACCATGGTATGATTTACCATTGGAAGTGCTAATAAAACAAACACACTCCAAACTTTTGTTTTATAGTGCACTATAAGATCAGCAAAAGGCCAAGTTAAATGTTAAGGTAACATCCTTTGTGTTTGGATATCAATTACTAGAGTGTTTGGAAAGACTTACTTAACATAAAGGAAAGTTTAGCCTTCAATGTTGAAGGTCATCATTTGCAGCTTTGTTTATCTTTGCCATCCTTAACCCTCTAACTCCCATGATCTGATTGTTAATTCTCCCCTCTAGCTGCTACACATTTCCTTTTAAATTAGTTTTTGAGAACTTGGTGCTGAATCAAGATAGCAGCTTCTACCTGACAAGTTTCAATATTCTCATTACTTGTCTGCTGAATAATATACGGATATTAAAGGGAGAAGTTTCATGTGAATCACTTCTGGGAGTTAAAAGTTAACTTTTCACACTTTCCAGCACCTCACTCCCACAGCTCCCTGCAGCATGCTGACATCAATTTTTTTTTAATTGTTGTTACTTGTACAGTGTACCTTGCCAAACAGAAGGGCGGCCCATAGTCTACCTAAAAACAGTATGCATATTCTCCTCGCTGTAGTCTATACATTCCTGATGGAACTGACAAGAATATGTACAATGATCAACGGCATTATTAATTGGATATCATTTCCTATATTCTTATGACCTTACTGTTTAATTTTATCGTGATTCTGTAGAGAAAAATTAGATTGATATTCTTGAGGGTTAATATTTTAGTCTATATTGCTATATTTTCCTCTTTCATAGTGTTTTTCTAGTATAGCAAACAAGTTTTTCAAGCTCTTACTCTATGAAATGGAAAAGCAAAAAATTATCATAATGCTTAACTGTCTAGTAATGCACAAATCATTTTGAAAGCTTCAACTTCCATGGACATTTCACTGTCTTCTGTACCCTGAAGGTGGGGAACTTGAACCAGAAGTGTCAAGTCTTTTTAGTGGAACTCCAAATACAAGAGTTGTATTTTTAAATATGGAGGTACTTAAGGTATTAAATAGTTCGCTTTCATGAGAGAATGGCTCAATAAAAGGACTACAAGGTCTAGGTTTTAAAGTTTGGGCAATGTGCAGAAAGTCATGGTCCCTGATTTTGCCCTCTACAAAGACATTAGGTGGGGCATTTTGAACACAACTTTTTCCTTGGTGAGTGGGAATTTGGAAGGGGAGTACAAGTAGTACAAGCATCCACTGGCCAAATTAAGAGAGTTTATTAACCTTACAGCAGTTCTGATTCTCTCGTTAGCCTTGTCAACTTAAGTCAGAGAGTAGGCAAGATGGGCTTTGGAGAAAATTTCGTGGTGCAGACCTACCAAGTTTGTAATTTTTGGACAATGTCGGTGACGGAGTCGCAAAAAGTGGCAGAATACAGTCAAAACAAAGAAAACATAAACTACTCTCATGGGTTTCATGTGCTACAAAAAGATTTGATTTCCTTCCCGCGGCTCTCGAAGTAAAGAAGTAATTCTTGACTCTTACTCAGTAAAGCGTAATCTTTTTGCTACGTAAGAAATCCTTTTTTGACCAAGCTTGTTCGGTCAAGATGTTTAGATATTGGCCTAGTTCCCTTGTTTTTTTTTTTTCTTCCTCATTAATACGCAAAAGAGTACTCGGCTAATATCCAGCCATCTCGACTGAAACAAGCTTGGCCAATAACGCATATATCAGTTATATCTATCAACGAGAAATGTCAATGGAATGCATGGGGCATCTTTTCTGTAGTTTCTTTGGTAAGATTTCCGCATACCCCCATACTATTCTACATAAAAGCCGTAGTCACAGAGGTAATCTACGAGCTATTGTTACGCCACTGCCTTCTTTCATCCAATACTGTAAGCATAATGAATTATGGGGCTGTGCGGAAATCTCGCCGGATTTGACTTCATCGAAGTTGAGATTTGATGGTGATGTTTCTTTTTTCTTTGGGACACGTGATTCCGATCTCATTAGGACGAGTTTCGCGGCCTCCGCGATAAAGCATGGAGTCTCCATTTCCCGGAAATACTGTGACGTATGTTATTGTTGTACGTCATCTGTCGAAGCACGGGGAATCCCCCGGTGAAGAGTAACAGAAGGGAAGTTCTGATGTAAGGCAGAGGATGAAAGAAAATACTCTTGAGTCCCTCTTGAGTGGCAGATTAGACAAATAGTATTCTCCATAAGCGTTTAGCAGAGTTTCGAAATGTCCCTCTCTTAACTGAATTGTACTTAGCCGGGTTAATTGAAAAGGTAGTAAGTTTTTCTCAACCACAATGGGTTTCAATTGTGTTTGCCCTTGTGTGAATGCCTTTGATAATTTTTCCGCTGTCACCAATGAATATCTCTTTCATCTTTCATCTTGGTAAAATTTGGAAAGAAGAGTCATTTCAAATTCCTAGCTACGGGCTTTGAAGGTATTTGAATTTCTCTTACAGTCCAGTGAGCATTCAAAAAGCCTGTGGTCTGCCAAACGAATAAAGGGGGTAAGTTTCCAAAGAAACTGTCGTGCTGCGTCGGTGGGAGAGTATAATAAGGAAATTTAGTTTTATCAATTGAGTTAAAAAGGTTAATTGGCTACCGTAAAAAGTTTAAACAGTCCAGTAGCAGAGACTGGAAAATTAAGGTTTCGTTCAATCCACGAGCTAGAAAAGGTTTGACAATGGATTTTATTAGACCAATACCTCCTGAGTAAGGCTCGTTACGCCGTAAAGTCGAAAAGTGGTATACGATCCGAGAGAAAGGAGGGGTTTTTGCTACGTCATTCCTTCGTCGGTGTGAAAACGAGATTGTAGAGTGTATGACATTTGTTTCCTCATTTTTTTTTTTTTTTTTTTTTTTTTTTACACCCTTATCAACATTGGCCGTCCAAATACCCAGGTAGTTCAAAACACTTGCTTCATTGGTTTAATTTTACTTTAAAGTGACGTCACGTGACTAATCATATGACAAGAAAAATCCTAAAGAAACCCTTGAAAATATTAAAAAATCTTTGTCTTTTTATAAACAAGTATTAAATTTTATTCTTGGCCTCTGTTGTCAAACCTTTTTATCATTTGGCTGTCCAAAACGTTCACTTCACCATTTATAGGTATTTTGTTCTTTGTTTAATGATCGAAGATCGATGCTTTGTCGATTAAATGACAAAACATGCAAACGAGGCTGATGCTCTAAGCTGTTTATCCTCTGCTTCTAGTTCAAGATGATAGTTTTAAAGTTTTCAGACTGTCCTTACAGCGAATCCTTGAAGCACTAACATCAAGTCATTAGCATTGCGCTGAAAATTATTCGTTGCTCAAGTAATAGTCGTACCAAGCTTCCAAAGCACATAGGCCTTGCACCATGTGTATACCATCTCACCTCATCGCGTCTCCTTATAACACTCCTCAACAAAATGGGACACTGTTGCAGTTGTGACAAACCGCATGTGACAGACACTAGTATCGCAGCGGAAGTACTTGCTGAAGCGGACGAGTATAGCACTGTCGCACCGAAAACAAAGCCTGGCCCCGATTGCTCGAAAGTTGGATAACGCTATCCACTGGATAAAACTCTATACGGTGGATACACTAATCCATCGGAGAGCAATTTATCCGCTGGATAGCGTTATCCGACCTTTACTAGTACAACTGGGCCCTGGTCCGTTTCTTTTACTAGCGGCAGACAACACAAATGTCAATGAAGAATCCCTCGATGGAAAAAACAACTCATGTGACATCCATGGTTGTATTTCAGAGACGGCCGAATATATAAACCAGAACCACCCCCGGTCTAACTGGCCAACCACAATGACGGGAAACTATCCCTACAGGCAAGGGGAAGGATTTACGAGCTAAAAGAGTGCTCTGCATTTGGGAGACGACCTCAAGTCACTTTTTATACTGGTCAGGTTAAACAAGAGTGGTTTATAGAAGAAAATGAACTGTTGGAGTCAGCACGTTGCGCTGATGAAGTATGAAAAGTAATTCGAATGCATCCCTTAGGTCTAATGGAATCACTATCTCGGGAAGTAATCGCGAGTCAGTCAGTTCCTGGGTGGAGTGCATTCAACGCATTGCTTTATCCAGAGTCACCAGAAATTGGCGTGGTTGGTTACTAGTTGCCCCCTAACAGATGGCTCTTCAACGGAGTTCAGTACAATATATACCGATCTCAAGGACGCTCAAGCCACCAGTAATACCATGGGTCAGGGAGATACACTGAGTAATAGCCTTTGATCTTGCTATGTGTGTGAAGGCCAAGCAAATACAGTGGAGGCTTGCAAACAAGTTTTCCGATGTTGTGATTCGAATGGGTACGTTTCATATCGCATTGAACTTCTTGGTGATTATTGGCAAAAAGTACCTAAACTCGGGCCTTGAAGATCTGCTGATCGAGAACCGTACTCACAGTCCTCTGCTAGCCTGTATAAATCTTGAATGAAGGCATCCACCGACTCACCAAGCAACTGGTGTCGTTTGTCAAACGAGATCTTTGTATTATCAAATTGCGGCGAACATCGAAATAACTATTGAAAGCAGTGCGAACTTCTTCATATGTAGCTTTCTTTTCGTCGATTCAGAGTGGCTAGAATGTCATACTGTCGTACTCGCAGGGAGTGGAAGTTGACTTGGCTGTTGCGGATTAATTTCGTTTTCTTGTGCTTCAGAAGGCAACCCTGAGGTTTTTTTTGTGTGTGATACTGCTGCAGTGTCGAGCATTTTAAGGGTTAAGAACCGCTGCCACCATGTATGATTTAAGACTAGTTGAACAACAACACCTTTATTGAAGATGGCGACCCGTGTAAGCACACGGTTCTAGCGTGCAACACGCAAGGTTAATGTGATTGATAACGGTAGAGATTGGCATAACCCTACAACCACCACCACAAGGTAACGGTTGGCACCTAGAAGGTAAAATGTTGAAACTTGTCCTGATGACCAGAGACCCAACACCAAGAAGTCTGCTTGAACTAACCACAAGCCAATGTAGAAGATCTATGTGCCATGCAAGTTGTTCCTGTTCTGGTATTGGCCTTCGCTGTACAGAGTCCTGTTTGTGCACAGCAGATGAAGAAGCCTGCCAGAACCCTCATCGCACGCCGCTTCATTTTGATAGTGACTCTGAAGATAGTGACAAGGACTAGTTATATAGCTAGGCACCTCTTTAGCCACATAAATAGTTAATTACTCTGGAAAACCCTAACGTACAATTTTTAACAGTATGATGTGCACAATTTGAGATGCACTGTTTCTTACAAATTGGGTAAAAAATCGATCAACGTTCTAACGCAGTTACTTTTTAGTAGTAGTTTTGCAAAATTGAAACTGTTTGTTACTGTCGATTGTAAACATAGGGAACATCTTGGTCAAGACTGCTTTATATTACTACATGTAAATCATTTACCGGAAAAAAATGAATGTCAGCTCTTCAAGGATTCACTGTAGCGATAGTCTGAAACTTTCAAACTATCATCTTTAACTAGAGGCAGAGGATAAACAATTCAGAGCATAAGCCTCGTGTTCATGTTTTGTCATTTAATCGACAAAGCATTAATCTTCGATCATTAAAAAAAGAAAAAAATACCTGTAAATGGTGACAGCCAAATGATAAAAGGTTTGTGATAAGAAAGGCCGAGCATCAAATTTCATACTTGTTCATAAAAAGACAAGGATTTTTTATATTTTCAAGGGTTTCTCTAAGATTCTCTTTGTCACGTGATAAGTCACGTGACGTTGCCATAGGGTGAAATTAAACTACGAAGGTAGTATTTTGAACTAACTGAGTATTTGGACCGCTTACGCTGATAAGGGTGTTAAAAAAATTAGTAAAAAAACGTCATGCACTCTACAACCTCGTTTTCACGCCGGCGAAGGGATGACGTAGCAAAAACCTCTTTTTTCTCTCGGATCGTACACCACTTTTTGACTTTACGACGTAGTGAGCCTTACTCAGGAGGTACTGGTCTGAAAAAATCCACTGTCAAACCTTTTCTAGCTCGTGGGTTGAACGAAACCCCGATTTTCCGGTCTCTGCTACCTGACTATTACAAACAAAGTAAGAGTTCAACTAGCGTATCAAATAAATGACGTCACGCGGCCTCAAACCCTTCGTTGTCTTCTGCGTCATTACCGTAAAAATAGTTTCCGGGTGCTACCTGTACTTCGCTTATCCGCAATGTCCTCCATAGCAACAGCCTTGTTCAAAGTCACTTTCGGTTTGCTAGTCGACAAAGGCAGAGATAAGGCCGCAAAGATTCTGAAAGATGGCGATGTAACAGATCAAAGATTCCACTCCTTGATCGTCCGTGAAATAGACGACATCAAGTCAAAGTTGGACGCGTTATCGAGAAAAGATTTAGGAGCGAGTATCAGTTTCTTTGAGGAAGGAATCGTGTTGTTGTATGAAGTGTTTGACATAGTAAAGTCTAGAAACGAGTGTGGTGCGGCAACAGCACAAGCAGCTTGCGATGAAGCATTTTCTCTCGTTGAAGGAATCAGAAGGTTAGATTTTACTGGCCTGGGCGAGTCTGCTAGAAGAAAGCTTTCCACTGCAAAGAAAAAATTCGAAGATGCTCGAAGGGAAGCAACGAGGGCCTTTAAAAACGAAGGCCTCAAAACATCTGACCGCATTCTGGCCATGAAGTATCGAGTAATGGCAACGATATTGGAAACAGTAGACTATCCCGCTGATGCAGTGGGACCATGTGGAGTGTGTGTAAAGGAACTTAACAGTCTGTCAGCAGTACAGAATAGCTTTGATGTTCAGCTCAAGAGAGGCATTCAAGTGAGGGGTTTATTTGGTAAAGAGGAAAGAAGGGAAATAATTTTCAATGTTTGTCATGTGAATCGCGTGATCTTTGATATTGCGCTCGCATTGGGGAGACTTGACTGCCCAAGTGTTAATATTGGAGAAAATAGAGTTATTCGATTGTATGAAGTGAAGGTCAAAGACTTGTTACTCAAACATGGTAAAGAGTATTGTCGTGTTCCATTACGGTTATTAGGTCAGAAGGGTGAGGAGGAACACAAGCTGAAGAACCCGATGGGTATCGCTACAAACTCCAGCGGACAATTTATTGTAACAGACTTGTGTTACGTGAAGGTGTTTGACAACAGCGGCAAGTTTGTGAAACAATCGAGTCTCTCTACCGATGAAGTAAATACAATATTAGCTTGTGAAGTTGCCACAGACATGAGCGACAACATCTTCGTGCTGACCAGACTGGTGAACCCTGGGAGTGAGTTATCTAATTGGGTTTATAAACTTACTAAAACCGCTGACCTGCATCACAAGTTTCGTCTGAGGGGAGAGGGCTGGTACTGGGGACTGTCAGTCAGTGGTAAAGGGAAAGTGGTGACCTTGAGGGGCTTGGATACAGTGGAGGAATATAACAATGATGGAGAGTTTGTTCGCAGTTTTGGAAAAGGAATAATAGAGACAGTGAAGGATGTCATAGTTACTAATGATGGCCGCGTTATGGTAGTAGATCAATTTGACCACCGTGTTCACATATTCAGTGAATCCGGCGACTATCTTAACAAGTTCAAACTGCAACGAATTGACTATGATTACAACAGGATTACATTTCACCGAGCAGGTGAACAAGTCGTCGTCGCCGGTACTCGAAAGGGTAAACTCCTGCGGTTTGAAATATCCAGTAAAGATGGTAAGTTTGTGTACTGTGCAGAAATCGCAATTGATGATGGGATCCGTTATGTGAGAGGGATAACGATGACAACCAATGGACGCATTGCTTGTGTTGCGGATGACAAGGTATTCATTTTTTGAAGAGGGTTGTAAAGGGGAATCGAAAAAAAAGAAAAATTTGATAAACAACGTTAAGATTCACATTTCTTTAAAAGGAAAAATTCACAGTTCACATGGTCTTAATTTCATATTGTTACAAGTCATGAAAAGTAAAAAGTCACTTGTTTAATCCTGCATCATCCAAAAGCCTCTCTTTGAACTGCTGGTTTTGATGGTTTCTTGTTTTTCTAAATTGTTCAGTTGTCTTGTTTGGCTGAACTCATTCGTAAGAAGTAGTTTATTTCCATATTTCCTTTTTGACATTGAATTTCCAAAGTGTACGTAGCTTTTATGAAGATTTTGAAAGATTATATGAAGTGTTAGTTTTGATTGTGATGACTTTAATGACAGAATATTTAGTTTCCTTCTTAGTATGTAAATGAACAGTCACATGTATTTGAAACATTTTATTTACATGTCAATATTGCGTATTAAGGTTTCTTTTTGGAGGGAGGGGTGGGAAGGATTTGCAGAACCTTGGGATGAAATTGATTTTATTTCCTGAGTTAACTCTTGGCTAGGTTGGTTGGTTCTGACTTTGCCTCTCGATGCATCACAAGTTTGTTATTGTTTCATGTTTTATTATAGGCTGTTTATCCTATTTCTTTATACATTGAAGTTACTTTATTTTCAAATAGTGAAAGTTTTAGCCAAAATTTAATGCATTTTATTGAAAATTGTAGTTAGAAATTTCTATAAAAATTATTGTGTTGTTACAAAAAACTTGTTTAATTTGTAAAATACCAAAACTGGGTATCAAGCTAAACATAATCAATTAGCCAATACAAGCTTGTTCACTTAATTCATGGGGAAACCCTTTCATAGTTTCATTTCATGCAATGGATTTATTGAAAGGAATGATAAAAAATTGAAGAAGTATGGTTCAGCAGAAAAAATTTAAAAAACCAGTTCAGTTAATGTGGCCTGTCATTCCTGTTTATTCCTTTGGTAATGTATTAAAACAATTTTTACTCAAATCCTAAGATTTTTTCCCTGCCATTTTTAGGATGTTTATTAGTCATTGCACAATAGAGAATTATCTAGTTACTGTGCATGTGCAAAATTTCCAAGTCAAATTTCAATTTTCTGAGCTATTTTTTACTGTTCCAGAACATATTTCAAGAAGACTCTTCACTTTGCCTTTGATTATCATTCACTTACCAGGCAATCAATGTCACAAGTAAACAAGTTACTTTGTTAGTATTATTAGTAGTCTGATTAGTATACTTATTTTATGGAAAATGCTGAACAACTTTTAACCCTTTTAATCCCACAATCTGATAGTAACTTCTCCTCTCTAGCCACCACACATTTCCTTGTAAATAAGTTAGGAGAATTTGGTTTTAGGTCGAGATAACTTCTTCTTGATAAGTTTGAGTATTCTGATGACCTGTTTGCTGTCAGACAATGTTTAGATATTATAGGGAGAAGTTACATGTTAATCACTTTGGGAGTTAAAGGGTTAACAGAATTTTTTTGGATTTCAGTGCGGCTTAATATGCCCACTTCAATTATTGAACAATTTCATTCCTAAGCAATATCACTTTCAATTGATTAATAGAGTCTATTAAACCTACATTGTGGCAACTTAATACTCACTGAGGTTTAGTTAAATTGAAATTCCTAAAGATTGGATTTGTTTATCATGATGTCTTTAGTATTCCTTACAAAGCATTATTTTTGTATACAGTATAGCAATAGCATTGTTGTGCATTACAATTTTCGTAATGTGTTTTTTGTATCTACAGCTCGAAGCTGATTCAGTAGGTTTAATTAGAAGAGTTATTGAGTTACTTTTTTTTACTACTAACAATGCTTTAAAACTGTAAAGTAATTGAGAGGGGGTGTATTGGTTTGCAGATATTTGGATTTAGGTTTTATAACTCACTCATTGCCAATTTTATGCAATATTTTGTAGACACTTGCTTTGAATTCTAGACTCAATACATTTGATAATGTGGAGTGTAGATAGGAGATAAGTCAGTAAGGCAAATTATCAAAAGGATTCATGAATGATTTATTTTACTTTTATTATTCAGTAAAACAATGCTTAAAAACTACAGACTATAATGTAGAGGGGGTGGATAGGTTTGGAGATATTTGGGTGTAAGAACTTACATTGTGCAGATTTTTTCAGAACACTGTGTTGGTGGTCATTCCAACAGATTTTAAAGATAACATTGATAACCTGTTTGTCAGCATGGATTCCAGATTCAATTTGTTTTTTAATGTAGATTGATCAATGACACACTGTTGGTCTCTGGTACACTTAAGTCTGTTTATTGATCTAATTTTTTTTTACTTAATTTTTTCAGTTTTCAGTATTCAGGGAAACTTGGAAAAAACATTGTCAATTTATAGACCCTCACAACAGAGTAGTTCAGTTTGTAATTAGCCATAAGGCTACTTTTTCAAATACCAAAATGGAAAGAAAACTTGAGATAAAATCTTATTACTATAGGAGAAAAAAAGAGACGCAATCACATTGCCCACTTCTGGAAGTTTCACAGATCTGACTTTCATTTTTACTAACAATAAGATAAACAGTTTAGGTAAAAAGTATGACAGAATTTTGGGGCTGCATAGCCCTATTTACCCCATTTTCTCCCTCTTAGTGAAGTTTAACCCTTTAACTCCCATGAGTGACCAAGACAGAATTTCTCCTTACAGTATCAATACCATATCAACCAGATAAGTGACGAGAATAAAGAAATATATCAATTTGGGGGTAATTTGTTGATCCAATACTTAGTTCTCTGAATTAATATTATAAGAACTGTATGGTTGACAGTAAGGAGAATTACAAATTTGGTCTGGGAGTTTAAGGGTTAAGTATGTTTTGTATTAAAGTGTTAAAAGGTATAACCACATTTTGAAATAAATATTGCACATGTGTGATTTTGATTAAGTTCTGGTTGTGCTTTTTTTTTGTCCTGATTGTGTTTTACTTTCTTCGTGCATTTGTGGAAATTTTTATTCTCAGTGATGGATGATAATAGTAAGGAATATACAATAGAACTGCACAAAAAGTAGGTGTGCAAAAACTTGTGGGTCAGGCTTTCCCCCTAACAACTGTCACTGCTGTTTTTTTATTTTACATTTTACCAACTCAGTAAAAATGTTTGCAACAACCAAATAGGCCTGAAAATACACTGGTTTCACTTGGAGATTAACTATGATACTGGAATCAAGCACCCTGCTCGAAAAAACATTGGCCTATGGTGCTGTATCATGGAGAAATATATCAATCTCACAATGGGATTTTTTTTGTCTCTCAAATAATATTTGACTTCATTTTTGACTATGGCTGGTATGATTTGCCATTGGATGTGCTAATAAAACAAACACACTCCAAACTTTTGTTTTATAGTGCACTATAAGATCTGCAAAAGGCCAAGTTTAATATTAAGGTAACATCCTTTGTGTTCGGACATCAATAACAATGTTTGGAAAGACTTACTTAATATAAAGGAAAGCTTAGCCTTCAATGTTGAAGGTTATCATTTGCAGCTGTGTTTATCTTTGCCATCCTTAACCCTCTAACTCCCTTGATCTGATTGTAAATTCTCCCCTCTAGCTGCTACACATTTCCTTGTAAATTAGTTTTTGAGAACTTGGTGCTGAATCAAGATAGCAGCTTCTACTTGATAAGTTTCAATATTCTTGTTACTTGTTTGCTGAATAATATACAGATATTAAAGAGAAAGTTTCCTGTTAATCACTTCTGACAGTTAAAGGGTTAACTTTTCACACTTTGCAGCACCTCACTCCCACAGCTCCCTGCAGCATGCAGACATCAATTTTTTTTCACTATTTTTTTTACTGGTGCAGTGTACCTTGCCAAACAGAAGGGTGGCCCATAGTCTACCTAAAAATAGTATGCATATTCTCCCAACTGTAGTCTATACATTCCTGATGGTACTGACAAGGAGAATATGCACAATGATCAACAGCTTCATTAATTAGATATCATTTCTTACATTCTTATGACCTTACTGTTTAATTTCATCATGATTCTGTTGAGAAAAATTAGATCAATACTCTCAAGAGTTAATCTTTTTGGCTATATCGATATATTTACCTCTTTTATAGTGTTTTTCTCATCTAGCAAACAATTTTTTCATGCTCTTACTCTATGATGAGGAAAAACAAAAGGGTACTAAAAATGACAAAATTATCACCATGCATAACTGTATGGTAATGCGCCTTTCATCTTGAAAGCGTTAACTTTCACCCCTTGGAAAATCCATAGACGTTTCACAGTTTTTTGTTTCCTAGGGGTGGGAAACTTAGACCAGAAGTGTCAAGTCTTTCCAGTGGAACTCCCTATACAAGAATTATATCTCTAACCCTTTACATGCAAACATCAGTACCCATAATCTCATACTGGTCTTAATACATTTCCTAATGTGCTGACAAGGAGAATTTGTTTAACAATCAATTGGTTCTTCAGTCAATTATCATTTCCTCTACTCTCATGACCTTGACGTTTGATTCATGGGTGAAATTGAAAGGAGAAATTAGATGCTGGTCACTCAGGTATTAAAGGGTTAAATATAGAGGTATTCAAGATAAACAGTTCACTTTCATGAGTGAATGGCTCAACAAAAGGACTACAAGGTCTAGGTTATGCAGAAAGTCCAAGGTCCCTGAGTTTGCCTTCTACAAAAACATTGGGTAGGGCATTTTTGACCACAAGTTTTTCCTTGGTGTGTGTGGGAATTTCAACAAACTAATTTACAAAAGTTCAAATGCCCAGAGTGGAGGGGTGTTACTTCTAGAACATCTTTCAAGAAGACTCTTCACTTTGCCTTTGAGCTCTGTGTGATACTATAAGACTGTGATTATCACCAGGTGATCAATGTTACAAGTAAACAAGTTACTTTGTTAGTATTATTAGTAGTCTGATTAGTATACTTATATTATGGAAAATGCTGAACAACTTTTAACCCTTTAACCCTTGCAAACTGAATTCCCAGTTTTCTGGGAATTCCTAGGAATTCCTAGGAATTCTCAAAAATTCCCAATTATGCAAATGACCCTTGCAAACCGAATTCCCAGTTTTCTGGGAATTTCTGGGAATTCTTAGGAATTCCTAAAAATTCCTAGGAATTCCTAGGAATTCTCAAAAATTCCCAACTATGCAAATTAACTCTGATTTAAAAAGCTTGGAATTACTGGGAATTTCTGGGAAAGGAAGACTCCAGTTTTGTGAGGACTTGGATTCCCTAGGAATTCCTAGGAATTCTCAGCTTTACAAACTACCTATAATTTAAGAAGTGTGGAACTCTTGATAATTTCTGGGAATTGAATTTGAGGCAATTTTAATACCCTGAGGTCCACATAGATTCTAAGAAATTCTCAATACCTTGAATGTGAAGGTTTTAAGAAAAAGAGTAATTTCAGAGGCTTAAAACTTTGGCTCAATAAAAGGTATGCTATACAAAACTTACCAAGAGATATACATACATGTACATGTTTATAACTTAAAGATCATGAAATTTATTACTCAAACTAAGTTTTAGTAAATCTTTACATTAATCTGGATTTTCTCATGAACCAGCTGTCAGTTATGTTAAATGGAAATTGCCAACTTCCACAATAATTAACAATAATTACATTGTTATCTTACTTCCCTAACCTACATTACTGGTTGCCTTTGTTAGAAAACCTTGGAACAGTCAAGCTCAGTTGCCTCAAATGCTGTCAGAGACTTTTTGTTGACAATACTTTTAGTAGAAATTTCATGCCTTAGACAAACAAATTCAACACCTAATTAATCTTTCTTTTTTCATGATTGTTGTTGCTGCTTTTTTTTTCAGTTTTTTGCTCTATTTTCATGACTAATTGCTGTAATTTGTTTTGCTGTTTTTATTCTTACAAAACATTTTTGTAAGAAAAGGGGAACATTGACTACCTCTGTCTTGTCTGCATGCCAAATGTTTGCAAAGTGTGTGGATGATCCACAAGTATTGGAACTCTTACAAAAATGTTTTGTAAGAGTTCCAATACTTGTGGATCATCTACACACTTTGCAAACATTTGGCATGCAGACAAGACAGAGGCAGTCAATGTTCCCTTAGAGGAAAAACACCTTTTATATGACGTCTTCAATTTACTTTATTTGAAACTCTGATCTGAAAATATTTGTCAACAAGACTTGTTAGTAGTGAGAAGTACCAACCAAATTTCCTTTCATAACTTAATTTCTTAAATGTCCCAATCACTGGATCTCCCAAAAAAATATTACATCTTTTTATTTTTGGTGCAAATTACAAGTCCTTCTTTATATAAAAATGAAAAGTGATAGTCACACTTCAATAATAACAGCTTTTAAGTTTACTTGTTGTTCTTCTCTGTCTGTCAGCTATCAACAAGTTGTTTTATACTTCGGGCAGTGCATAACTATTTGTGGACCAGAGTTCCAACGCAGCTCTGTAATCGCATATAGCTACTCCTGTCTCTTGTACAAATGTTTCTCCTTTGTAAGACGCACTCTACTCTGTTGTCAATACTGCTTTAAGTTCATTGGAAACGACTGACTGAGGAATCGAGATGGCGGTGTTGGAACGTGTTGCTGAACGCTTGCTACGGTCAAGCTTTGTAGATTTAGGTACTGGTACACTGGGATCATCTATGTATCTCTTATACTTCCGAATGTGGTATCCTTCTTTTATAAATATGAGGGTAAAAGACGATTTGTAGTCGCATTCAAAACTGTGATTGGCTTGTGTTATTTCTCACCTTGGCCATTAACATAACTCAAGTGAGTTTCGAGTCTTTGTTTCCTCGACAACTTTCGGCCACAAATCGTGCATTTGTAATACGATCGATTCTTTTCGATTATTTCTACATAGAGTGAGCTCACATCTTTATTTATATCACCAAGCTATCCATCTTCTAGAAGCAGAGAACCGGTCGGAGAAGTCAGAATAAAGTTAGGCGCTTCTCTTAACACTGCAATCGGCAAGCCAGCGGATTCACTTTGCTAGCCAATTACAAGTCCTAAAAGATCCACGTGATCATGCCCGTGATCGGAAACAAAGAAGACTCCATTTGGCGCTCATCTTTGAATGTACTTTGGATCGGTTGATCGCTTTTCTCAACTGTTTTGCTTTAATATAACATTTCTAAAGATAGCTTTTATTGTGGTTCAATGGGAAAACGAGAATAGCGTGAGTGTTGTAAAAGAAAAGAAAGTCGTTGGCGCCGTGCAGTTAAAAGAAGGGACAACAGTTAGACATATTGACTGGTACAAACAAGGGTCGAGTGGCCATCTGTAAAGCCACGATTTTGAAAGTTTGTGGTGAGTAAAAATTGCGATATTCGTTACGTGATCAAAATCTTATAAAAGAATAGATGTAGCGGGTTGAATTAAGCTTACATAACGCTCGGCGCAACTGAAACTAGAATAATTCTGAGAATCGAATCGGTCACTTGCATGCCGCAGTTTCTTAAGCTTATGCTTTACAATGAAATAAACCTATCAGTAAGGTTTCAAGATTCCTCTAGTCACGTTTGGGAACATTCAAGATTCATAATAGGAACTGTTATTAAACAAACCTTAGTACATAAAGAAGCCCTCCTTGGTAAAAACAAAATAATGTATTCAGCCCTTTTTTAGTAAAATCCATGAGAGAGATGTACTAACTCCAATATAAAAGTCACTCAATATAACAGAGATTTCTCAATTTGAGAATCCAATGAATGCCCTTTTCCTCATAGCCATCTTAAAAGCCTGGTCTGAGCTTAAAATATACATATTTTAATATATTATTTTTTTTCAAATTCAGATGTCAAGGAATCCAGATACAAAATGGTCAAGGTTCTTGTTGACAACCTCATTCAAGGCCAACTCATTGTGAGCCCAGGAAAAAAATACAAACAGTACAAACAGCAGCTAAGTTTGCAGTTTAGGATAACTTCATTCTAATTTATTGTTACAGTTACAACAAGATTTTAATCAAAAAATCAATTTTATTTGTCTGTAATTAGCCCCTTCACTCCCAAGAGTGCTTGGTTTTCAAATATAACTTAAGATATTGTATTTTATGGAAAAGAATCAACAGATTTTATTCACAATTTGTGTCAAACCAAATTTAATGATTGATTAGAACTATTTTATATGAATAGCTGTAATTGAGAATTAATCCGTATGAAGTTTTCAAGAAAGGAAACATAAATCAAATTCCATCCTAATATTACCACACATTGATGTTAATTAATCAAAAATATTTTACATGTACCGTAATTTCCGGTCGTTTACCCGCAGGTAATCTGTTGATTTTGCATTAAACGCGCGCCACTGCGGGTAATAGGGAGGTGCGGGTTATGTGACAATTTTAAAATCCAGTGGTAGTTGAATTGAAAAAAAATATCACCAACATGCGTTTCCACCTCTCAAGTAAATTTTATTGTGTTAATAGTGCCGCAAAGCGGCACGAAAACATGATGCCGACTCGAGTTTATTTCGCGCATAATTAGTTGCGCGACGAACAAATTATTATCGGCACGCGTGAAAACAAAACCTTGATGGTGACAAAAATTATCCACAGATATCCGGCGCATCAGTAACAAATTTCCATTTAACACTAGCTTGAGCTTAAGAGAATTTTCCCGTTTTAAGGGACTTGTTAGGCCCAATAGAACCGGAGATATCGATTTTTTCAGAAATCGCCGACAGTACTTTATAATTCAAGTTTTAATACTCACCCAGCTTTTTTTCAACAAATCAACATGGCGCTGAACGATCGCTCGCACAAAATGTGGCCACAAATTCGCATTCTGTCAAGTATGAAACTTTGAGATTTGGGCATGGGCCGCTAGTGTTTTTACTGTATAATCTTATCAATAAAGTACATGCTAATATTGACACAGAATTGTGCACGCGTCTGAATTTCTTTGACCTTTAAACTCGACAAAGACGCTTTCAAGTTTTCGAAAGTTGGATCAGACGACTTTTAAAAGACTGAAATGTATCACCTTAATGTCACGTTTTCGCCACCAAAAAGTTGAATAACAACGTGCGGGTTATCCACCAGTGCGGGTAATCTGTTGACTGTTTTTTTCGCCTTATGCAATAATCGGCCGGTGCGGGTAATCGGCCGTGCGGGTAAACGACCGGAAATTACGGTAAGCCTTAATTAAGCTTCTAAATAAATTTCATTGAATACTTGAATTTTAGCTGAGTTTTTTTTAATTTAAAGTATTTATTTTATATCATTAGCCTCAAATTTTTGCTTAAAATTCCCAGTAATTCTTAAACATTCCTAAAAATTCCCAAAAATTTCCAGAAATTCCCAGAAATTCCTAGGAATTTTTTAGATTTACAACTTTTCAGGGAAAGTCATTGGCTCTCTGAGTTGGAATTCCTAGGAATTCCAAGTCCTGTTGGCTATAAACTTGGAATTTCTGGGAATTTCTGGGAATTTCTGGGAATTTCTAGGAATTTCTAGGTTTTTAGAACCAGACTTGTTATGGTTGGGAATTCCTAGGAATTCCTAGGAATTCCCAGTCCGAATTTACCGTGAAAATTCACACCTTTATTCCTAGGAATTCCTAGGAATTCTAAAAGCCATTTCGCAAGGGAAATCCCACAATCTGATAGTAACTTCTCCTCTCTTGCCCCCACACATTTCCTTGTGAATAAGTTAGGAGAATTTGGTATGAGATCGAGATAACAAATTCTACCTGATAAGTTTGAGTATTCTCATGACCTGTTTGCTGTCAGATAATGTTTAGATTAGGGAGAAGTTACATGTTAATCTTTTTGGGAGTTAATTAGGGTTAACAGAAATTTTTAAGATTTCAGTGTGGCTTAATATGCCCACCTCAACTACTGAACAGTTTCATTCCTAAGTGATACCACTTTCAATTGATTAATCAAGTTTATTAAACCTACATTGTAGCAACTTAACATTCGTTGAGGTTAAGTTGAATTGAAATTCCTAAAAATAGGATTTGTTTATTATAATTTTTTTGGTATTCCTTACAAAGCATTATATTTGTATGCAGTATAGTGATAGTAATGTTGTGCATTACAATTTTTGTAATGTGTGTTTTTTGTATATACAGCTCTAAGCTGATTCAGTGAGTTTAATTAGAAGAATTCTTGAGTCGCTTTTTTTACAAAGTGTGACATCCTTTAAAACTGTAAAGTAATTTAGAGGGGGTGAATTGGTTTGCAGATATTTGGATTTGGGTTTTATAACTTACTCATTGCCAATTTTATGCAATATTTTGTAGACTTGAAACACTTGACATGGATTGTAGACCAATTTGTTTAGTAGTGTGGAGTGTAGATAGGAGATAAGTTAGTAAGGTAAATTATTAAAAGGATTCATGAATAATTTCTTTTTATGTTATTTAGTATAACAATGCTTGAAAACTATAGACTATAAATAGAGGGGGTGGATAGCTCTGCAGATATTTGGATTTGGGTTTAAGAACTCACATGCTGCAGATTTTTTTCAGAACACAGTGTTGGTGGTCATTCCAACAGATTTTTAAGATAACAGTTGATCATGGATCACCTGTTTGTCAGCATGGATTCCAGATTGAAGTTGTTTTTTAGTGTAGATTGATAAATGACATATTGTTGGTCTCCAGTTCACTTAACCCTTTATACCCTAATATTAGAATGCATATTCTCCACACTGTTCTTTATGCATTTCCTAAGGTGCTGAAAAGGAGAATTTGTTTGCCAATCAAAACGTTCCTTCCCTGGTGACTATTTCCTTAATTCTCGTGACCTTAATGTGTGATTCAGGGGTGATATTGTAGGGAGAAATTAGATGCTAATCACTCCTAGTGTGTAAAAGGTTAAGTTTGTTTATTGATTTAATTTTGTTGACTTAATATTTTCACTTTTCAGTATTTGGAGAAACTTAAAAACAACATATTCAATTTATAGACCCAGACAGCAAAATAGCTCAGTTTGTTATCAGCCATAAGGCTACTTTTTCAAATACCAATATTGAAAGACAACTTTGGGTAAAATCTTAGCGCAGTAGAAGAAAGAAAAGAGACACAACCACATCATACACTTCTGGAGGTTTCACAGATCTGACTTTTATTTTACTAAAAATTAGATAAACGGGCTAGGTAAAAAACATGGTAGAATTTTGGGGTTGCACACTCCTATTCATCCCCTTCTTCCCTCTTAGTAGTTTAACCCTTTAACTACCAAGAGTGACCAAGACAGAATTTCTCCTTACAATATCAACCAGATAAGTAATGAGAATAAATAAATATATCAATGTAGGGATAGTTAGTTGATCCAATACTCAATTCTCTGTACTAACTTTATAAGAACTGTATGGTTGACAGTAAGGAGAATTACAAATTTGGTCTGGGAGTTAAAGGATTAAGTATGTTTTGTATTAAAGTGTTAAAATGTATAACCAAATTTTGAAATAAATGTTGCTTAAGTGTGATTTTGATTAAATTCTGGTTGTGCTCTTTTTGTCCTGAATTTGTGTTTTACTTTCTTCTTGCATTTGTGGACAATTTTATTCTCAGTGATGGATAGTAATAGGTAAGAAGGATACAATAGAACTGCACAAAAGGTAGGTGTGCAAAAAACTTATGGGTCAGGCTTTCCCCCTAACAACTGTCACTGCTGTTTTTTTACCAACTCAGTAAAAATGTTTGCAACAACCAAATAGGCCTGAAAATGGTCTGGTTCCATTTGTGAGATTACACGATGCTCAAAGTAACATTGGCCTATGGCACAGTATTGTGGACAAATATATCAATCACTTAACAGGATTTTTTTTCATCTCTCAAATAATATTTGACTACATTTTCTACCATGGTTGGTTTGAGTTGCCATTAGAAATGCTAATAAAAAAAACACTCCAAACTTTTTTTCTTAATAAAGAAACCACAACTTTTAGTTTGCAAGACATGTTTCGACATTCTTATGTCATCTTCAGTTGTAAATGCGATTTTAACGGTTGTACATTTGAATTTATATGAAATTACGTTACAAATTACATCATATTGTTTACGTTACAATTTGAATATTAAATACGAAAAAACGTGACATAGCACGCCCCAGATGGGGAAAGAAGGAGAAAAGAAAAATAATGATCATAATAAGAAAAATTATTATGATGACAGAGTCAAAAGGAAAGAGACAACTCTAGATGCTTCAATTGCTGATTAAGGATGGGTTTGTCCCACTTAATATGCAATGCCTCTTTGATCTTAATTTTGTGTTTCGAAGCGGCAGAATCTAAAATGGTGAAACATTCTGTACCACAAGAGTCGAGACAGGCCTTTGATGATTGTAGGTGCTTGTAAATGTGTGAATTTTTGTCAGACAAGAGGTGCTCACGAACCCGTGTACAGATGTGGCGAGTGGTCTCACCAATATAACTGGCATTACAGCCAGCACACGAAAATTTATAAACGACACGCGAACGTAGACCTGGTGGTACTGAATCTTTCACACTGAACAAGTTTCTGAGCTTAAACGTATTGAAGACTAACTTAATATCTAAATCAGGTCTACAATAACGTTTCAGTAGATGCCTTAACTTGGTTTGAGCGATGTCAGAAAACCGCCCAACATAAGGAAGTTTAAAATAATGCGAAGAAGGGTTTCCGGAGCTTAGTGTGGCGTTATGCGTGGGAGAAGGATTATAGCTCTTGGCCAGATGTCTTGAGATAATCCTGTCTATGACGCTGGAAGGGAAACAATTTTTCCGTAGCAAGAAAATAAGTTTTTGTACATCCTTGTGGAAACCAACCCAGGAATTGTTGATCTTATATACTCTGTCAACCAAAGTTCTTATTAAACCTAATTTGTACATCATAGGAGTGAAGCTAAAATAATTCGTCAGAAGACCAGTAAACGTCTTCTTGCGGTAGACGCTAGTAATTATGGATGGATTACTGTTGTCAATCAGTATGTCTAAGAACGATAATTTCTCATTAATTTCCTTTTCCATTGTGAAGCGAATACTAGGGTGTCTGGTGTTTAAATAATCAAAGAACAATACCGCGTCCTTCTCATTATTGAACAAACAGAAGGTGTCATCGACATAGCGTCTGTAGAAAACAACTTCAGATAATGAATAGTTGTCTAACCAGGTTTTTTCATGATGTCCCATAAAGAGATTTGCAAGTACTGGAGCAAGTGGGGACCCCATGGCAACTCCATCTATCTGATCGTAAAACACTCCCGCAAACAGAAAACCGGTTTCAGCTGTCGCAAAGGCAAAAAGCCTTCTTAGGTCAGCGGCGTTTATCTTAAGACCAGGGTTACCTTGATAAATATACCTAATCGCAATATCTATGCACTCATCGAGAGGTATACTAGTGAATAAGCTCTCGACATCGAAAGATACCATGAATTTCCCTGAGGTAGATAATTGGTTGATTTCATGTACAAAAGAGAACGTGTCGCGGACGTTGTATTCATGTGGGACATGTGGCTCGAGAAGATTACAAAGGAATTTAGATAAATTGTAATTGTAGGTACCTATTGAAGATACTATTGGTCGAAAGGGAGGTGTTTCATTAGGTCCTCTAGCCTTGTGCATCTTAGGTAGCCCATAAAACCTGGCTGGTTGAGAACCAACTGGGTAGATTCTCTCATAGGTATTTTTGTCTAAGTGGCCCTTACTTTTAAGTGTTCTCAAAAAACGTTGTAATTTACCTTCCCTTTGTAATGTTGGATCGTTATCATTAACCTTAAAACTTTTGTTTTATAGTGCACTTTAAGATCTGCAAAAGGCTCAGTTAAATATTGAGGTAACATTCTTTGTGTTTGGACATCAATAACTAAAATATTGGGAAAGATTTACTCAATGTAAAGGAAAGTTTAGCCTACAAGGTTGAAGGTTAACATTTGCAGCTGTGTTTATCTTTGCCACCCTTAACCCTCTAACTCCCAAGACCTGATTGTTAATTTTCCCCTGTAGCTGCTACACATTTCCTTATAAATTAGTTATGAGAACTTGGTGCTAGATCAAGAGAGCAGCTTCTACCTGCTAAGTTTGAATATTCTCATCTCTTGTCTGCTGAATGATGTGGGATATTTAAGGAAAAGTTTCATGTTAATCACTTCTGGGAGTTAAAGGGTTAACCTATCACACTTTCCAGTGCCTCACTCCCACAGCTACCTGCAGCATGCTGACATCAATTTTTTTCACTATTTTTTTTTACTGGTGCAGTGTACCTTGCTAAACAGAAGGGTGGCCCATAGTCTACCTAAAAACAGTATGCATATTCTCCCAACTGTAGTCTATACATTCCTGATGGTACTGACAAGGAGAATATGCACAATGATCAACAGCTTCATTAATTAGATATCATTTCTTATATTGTTATGACCTTACTGTTTAGTTTCATCACGATTCTGTTGAGAAGAATTAGATTGATACTCTCAAGGGTTAATCTTTTTGGCTATACTGATATATTTACCTTTTATAGTGTTTTTCAAATCTAGCAAACAATTTTTTCAAGCTCTTACTCTATGAAAAGGAAAAACAAAAGGGCACTAAAAATGACAAAATTATCATCATGCATAACTGTATGGTAATGCACCAATCATCTTGAAGCTTCAACTTCCACCCTTTGGGCAATCCATAGACATTTCACAACTCCTTATACAAGAATTATATCTCTAACCCTTTACACCCAAACATCAGTACCCATATTCTCCATACTGGTCTTTATACATTTCCTAACTTGCTGCCAAGGAGAATTTGTTTAACAATCGATTGGTTCTTCAGTTAATTATCATTTCCTCTACTCTCATGACCTTGACATTTAATTCATGGGTGAAATTGAAAGGAGAAATTAGATGCTGGTCACTCAGGCATTAAAGGGCTAAATATGGAGGTATTTAAGGTAAACACTTGTAGTTCACCTTCATGAGTCAATGGCTCAACAAAAGGACTACAAGGTCTTGGTTATGCAGAAAGTCATGGTCCCTGATTTTGCCTTCTACAAAAATATTGGGTGGGGTATTTTGACTGCAATTTTTTCCTTAGTGTGTGGGAATAAGTACACGCATACATTGGCTGCAATGTGAAAAAAATCTCATTGTCTATGCAAGTGAAGCTCGACCTACATTTTCAACAGTTACGCAGGCTGATATGGAAAAAAAAAAAAAAAAATTAACCTAGTCAAATTAATGTAGAGTCCTTTAGAGAAAAAGCTTTTCTATGTGGTCATATTCCAAATAAAGTGAGTTTATTGACCTGGCGCACATCAGTTCTGATTCTCTCGTAAGCTTTGTCAACTGAGTCAGACAGTAGGTCCAGTTGTTGGAGTTGTCTGTCTTGTTCCTCTTGTAAGCCTAGAGCTAGAGACCTCATGTCTTGTAAGACTCGGCCCATTTCTGCAGCGTCAGCATCAGTAACTGTCTTGGAGTTTTTTCCCTGGTTGGAACTCTAATGGAGTCTTCCTCACTCTTTTCACCTTCTGAGAAGCAAATTAGTTTGTTTATAAAACTTGTAATAAAAAAGGGATTTGACAATTTCACTGTTTCACATTTATCTTTCTGATCAAGTTTGTAAACACACTAATTGGTCCTGATCTGACCTTGGGTTATAGGATAAAGGGGACATAACTGGAATATAAATCATCCAGATGAGAGATGAATTCCTCAAATTAGGAGCAACTTTTTTTTCGATTACGGAGTAGCTGGGCTAGTGAATTGAAATCCTAGATAGAGGACTAACAGAAATCTTATCAAGAGTGACTCAAGGGTGAAAGAATTATTAAACTACTTTAGGCTGAAATTTGAACAACAGACTTGAATCACACACAAGATGAGGGGATCTACAAGTACATGTAGATCAAATATGCAATGTGCTGGAGAAAGTGGCCCAAGCTGTTGCAAAAGAGAAATATGCTGAGCCCTTTGTTATCATCAACAGTTTGAATCATTCTAAGACTGTGGATGTATTTCCTTCTATTAATAAAAATTTTGGAAAAAAAATTGTAGAGTAAATTGCTGTATAATTGCCATGGTCTTCTTTGCAGTTGGTGGTAAATATAACAATTTCATGTCGGCTGTGTCTCTTTCTACATTGCCGAAATGATTCACTCTTACATCTAACATTAAAAAACGATCAGGTCTTTTAAGGCAGAACTTCATATTTGATTGACGAGTCTAATCACCTCCAAAGCAAAAATCAGGGTCTCCAATTGCTCCTTTGAGTAACACACACCTAAGTTCGTTGACCAGTAATTTTCCCGACAAGAGAGTCCAGAACACAGCAAAGTTACATGCAATACTCCCTTGAAGCCAAGAGCTTTATCGATCTGGTTTCAACCTGGCTGATGGGGAGTCTAGCAAGTCGTACCCACTTTTTAGTTAACACATCTACCGACACTGTTGACAGGAGAAGTAAGGGTTTGAGAGAAATTTTACACTGTTTCATGACTGTACATACCTTGCAGAGAAAACTTCTCTGAATCTGGATCATGACTGTCTGGATCATCAGCATCATCAGGAGGTTCATCATAATTAATTTTTCCCGGCAAAAGAACCTCAAGAGTTTGCAAAATATGAACCAAGAGAGCTGCTTTAATTGTCATCTTCACAGCAAAGGAAATATCAAGACTTCTTCCGGCATCAAAAATCTTCAGTGATTTCTTTGACAGCACTAAAGTGCCAGGAAAATGTTTCTCTTTAGAGGTCCTTGCATACACCACAGAATATTCAGCCTTTTGGAAAAATTTCCGCACAGCCCCATACTTAATTATGCATGTACATCTTACTGGTGATACACTGAATAATAAAGCCCCATATATGGATGTATAATGATGTATGGGGCTGTGCGGAAATTTTGCCCATCACTGGTAGAGCTACAGCAAGGAAGGACATATATAACAAACATATGTTGCTTGCAATATATAAACATGATTGAGTAATTTATTATTGCAGAGATGCCAACCTCTGGAGATCACAAATCTGGAGGTAATTTTTTGGACCAGCACCCTGACCCACCCGACCGAATTTGCCGATGCAACTCCCTCCCGGAAAATTTCTTTTTTGATTTGGACCCCCTACCCACCTCCCCCCACCCCACCAAGAAGTCTGTCAGTGACTTCAATTGGTTTAATACTCATCCAATCAAACTCTTGCTTAAACAGGAGTAACAAAGAAAAAACTCTCTTCTTTTAGTTTACAACAACGTGCATCACGCAAGAAAATGAAGCTAAAAACCATATGATTTTGGAATTTTGGAACATATGGAGCTTAAATCTTAGCTATTTGTGGGCAACTGATCAAAACTTCCTCTTATCCAGGAGTTTTGGTCACCCGCACCGGAGAGCAGGAGATTGGCTCTGTATCCGGGAG